>DWCF01002830.1:0-22125 GCA_018230265.1 Delias oraia | reverse complement strand
ACATTACACGTTACACTCATTTGGACCCGGCTTAAAGAGTTTCCAAGAATCATTGAAATTTATTTCTTACCTTCAACAACACGAAGGTGACCATCATCCAAGCAGACCCTGCCATTCACGACCACGTATTGAGGGCTCCCCACCACGTGTTGGCCCTGAAATTGTCATCAGATCTATTAGCAGCTTAAAAACAAAAGAGGTAATTTTAATTACATTCTTCAGGAATACAGTCGCTTGGAACTTGGACTGTAAGAGAGGTCCTATTGATATTGTTAATGTAACCGTTCGAGAGCCATGCTGAAGCATATGCTGAGGCACTAGTTGGCTCGTCCGAAGTGAAACAAAATACCCAGCGTGAAAGGGTACTTGTACTTTTATGAGTGAGTGAGGGTATCGAAAGCCCTTAAAAAGCCGGCAACACATCTAATGCGCAGACTGCGTCGCGGTTGGTGATGGGCTGCCGTTTTCTCTTAGCATATAGCAGACCCACTGCTCCGTTGTCCACTATAGAATAAAAAAAATGAAAGCACAGAAATTAAAGTCTACTTTCTTGATAAATCTGGATGCGTTCATGAACAGTATTATAACGTCGTTAAATAAATATATGAGTTGGATTTTATTTTATTCTTGTGTAACTTTTAATGTTTTCTAAAACCCCACGCAAAATAGGCACAATAATGACATCGATTTACAATGTTATGTCATTTTTTGGCGCCTGTTTCCAAAAACCCGCTACAATTGGCGACAAAAGCGCCAAATCGCCATAAATTTATGTACAATAGTTGAAATAAGGCAACTAAACAATATCAGTTATATTTGCTATTTCTTTTAAACATACAAATTAACAAGGTCATTATTACATATTAATTTAATGCAATATAATGTTACTACAACTCCAGATTATCAAAGATATCGTTACAGAGCAGGAAAACAATACTCGCATATATTTCCAATATGACGTCCCATTCCAGAAATACTACAGATACCTCAAATATGTTGAAATCGACGGCGTGATGGTGTGTCGCAGCTGAGATAGTTCTCTCGAGCCTCGGATCCCAAACAACCACATCCGCATCGCTGTTCACCGCGATACGCCCCTTTTGTGGCCACAGGTTGAAGATACGCGCTGCAGTCGCGCTGGTTACGGCCACGAAACGACAGGGGTCCATTAGACCTGAAAACATTGATTTATTATGTTAATAACTAAAATAACTGTTTTTATTGTTGACTTTGAAAAGCCTTCACATTGTTCAAATAAGTGGTTAAAAACAAACCTGTATTAACAGCCTTCTGCCATAAGACGGCCATACGATCTTCAACTCCGTTCACTCCGTTCGGGATTTTAGCAAAGTTGGCCTTGCCCAGTTCCTTCTCCTTTTCAGTGAACGTGCAATTGTCACTTGCAATTAATTGTAGATCATCACTGCAAATCAAAGATATCTTTCACATGGAATCTCTTGGACTACAAGATACAAAAAATATAAAAAAATATACAAGATGCAAAGATAAAAAAACTCGTCTAAGTTTCTTGGCTGATTTCGGAAGAGCGACTGTTAGTGAAGAGTCGGTAACGTAAGAAGACTAGTGGACTCGGCAGACTTCATCCTGCCCGGAATGGCACCTACTGCGTTCGACTTACGTGACAAGTTTTATTATATTTTGACAAATTTACATAATATAATTAAAAATAAATTATATATAAATATAATTGAGAGCCTCGTAGCTTAATGATTTTAAAAGTGTATCATCAAGTGAGAGGTATCGGGTTAGAATCCCGGTCCTGACGAACCCGTGGGAGAGCTATGCTGAAACATATGCTGACGCACTAGTTAGGCCCGTTCGTCCTAAGTGATACTACGGGCTCACAGAATAGTCAGCGAGAAATGGTACTTGTACTGTGTTGGTACAGTGATTGAGGATATCAGAGTGCCTTAAAAAAAAAAAGGCCGCTTAAATGCTTAATCGGAGTAAAAAGCCGGCGATACAATCAATACGCGGAATGCGGCTCGGTTGCTCATGGGCGGCGGTGTTCTCTTAACATATAGGAGACCCATCTGCTCCGTTGTCCTCGTAAAAAAAATCATTGTCTATGTGTATGAGCTATTATTACATAGTTTCATTAATCCTTTCAGCAGTTTTTGGAGAAATAAGTAACACGAATCCATTGAAACAAACTTTCACATTTATTATATTAATAGGATATTTCATAAGAGGATATATGATTTTATTTAACATTGCCAAGGTAATACTGGTCCTATCTAAACGTACAGCTCGCGTAGAGCTTAAATCAATGCGAACAAAACTTTTGATATTTAACGTGGTTTTTTGTTGGATTTGTAATTTATGTAGCTTAAAATAATAATAATTGTTTAAATCAGCGAATTTCAATCTTTTACAGCCACGGACCCCTAGGGATTCTTGCATAGTTTGCACAAACCTTTTGATAAATATAAAATAGATCAGAGGTTGGGAAACACGGATTTAAATTATAATTTAAGAACGTTATGTAATATTCTAAAGTTCTGACCGTTATGAAGAAAGGTTGTCGAGTGGCGATCGCGTACCGGAGGCCTATGTCCAGCAGTGGACTTAATAGGCTGATTATGATGATGTAATATTTGAATAGAACATATTATACTTACTCAGCGAGCGCTTGTGCGATGGCTTCTGGAGTTGAAGGGTCCGGTCTCAGAGGAGGGGACATGACATGTGCAGCTGCGTGCCGGAAGCAAGCATTCTTGTAATGGGTGCCTAGAAATTTATATAACTTAGCTGAAATCAGCATACTTTGTTTTGTCATATAAATTATATACTAATAATGCTAATAAAAATATAGTTTATAAGCATTCATCTGTCCATGGGCACCCATGCAAAGCAATTGCTAGCCCTTGCGCTGCCAAAAAGAGTGATTTGATTGATTATACAAATAATTCTCAAGAACTAATATTGAGATTATAAATTGAGATAAAGGTATCCCATATTTAAAATAATTTCGGTTTTATAGCTTAGTCCATGGACAAACCACAATACATAATTTATATATAGATATAAGACGACAATACCATCTGTTCCGATCGTGGCGGCCAAGGTTTCTCCGTAGACAGGTGGTCGCTGTCGAGTGCGAGCGATTCGCAAAGCTTTCACTGCACTCTTTGACATCATATGGACGATGTATAGTGGTGAATTCGCCTGACATTTGAAAATACATCGTTAATTTAATAAAAAAATGAGTGTTACTATTATAATTTATATGTCCAGGGAGGGTTGCCTCCGTCTTCATCGTGTGTATATCTCATTGCAGTGGGCGTTGTCGGTGGGTATTGATCTAAACTTGAGAAAGTCCCAGCGGTATGTATGGGAGTATGTTTTGGGCCCCGCGGTCTTCGGTAGTAACGAATGCAACTTCCACAACATTATTTAAATACAAAGTTTTATTTTTCGTTTGGATATTGCTGCCAGCCATATGACCTTTTCAACTTAACACGGTCTTTGGGGCGTGCCGAAGGCTCACCATGAATTAATTTTAGCCGTGACTAGCAAGAGACACGCAAGGGCGTCTCCGGCGAGACACGAACCTCGGCTTGAGCCGTCGCGAGGTAATGGCCCGCCTGAACATTCGGTCGGAAGCTCAACGGAGTGAGTCTGGTAACGTAGCTAGGCCCTCGCCTCCGTGTCCGGGGGAGGAAGTTGTTATCGCGGTCCCTAGCAGAACCCTACTATCTAAGTTTATATTATTTTCCTCTCCGGAGGCTGCCAGCTTATCGTTTGCTATTGTGACGGGATCATCCAGATCGTGTAAGATGTTTGCGCCTGTATTTAAGAGATGAGAAAGGAGTGTAGTCGACGCTGCAGCACATCAGCGGGTTAGGATGGTGTTCGATGTTGGCGGAGTATACAAAGCGCAGCCGTGGTTGTGGCTGGAGGTGTTCTACAGTGTAAAGGAGTTGTTTAAACTTCAGTTGTTCCTACTTAGTGTAGAACTAATATATAATTAATATGAATTAATATAATCACATGTAACTGTGTTATGAATAAATGTATTGTATTGCATATATATCGTTATATATATATCGATATATATGATACAGTTATCGAAGAGTTCGCTCATACCTGGTTGGCTATAACACAAGCTCTGTTAACTGCTTCACCTTCGACCTCTTCATCACGCGATAATTGGTGACCTTCTGGTCCAGTCACACCTGCTTCGAGAAGTTTTTCAGTGTTGCGCGCGATTATATTACCATTTTCAGCATGCACCTGAAACGTAAATAAGTCTTTAAATTAATTTGAATATTATGAAGTCGGTTAATACAACGTCACCACCCTATTGAAGTCTTCTACTGGACATAGGTCACCCCGAAAGACGCCCACCTATTGTGATCTTGACCAAACTCGATTCAATGGTAGCCCGCGACCTTTATGAGATGGTCTTTCCATCGAGTGGCAGGGTGAACTAGGTTTTTGTTGTTTATTTATAAAAATAATTAAAAGTTATTGTTGACAATAACTGTGTATCTAATATTTGCCTTTATAGAACGATTTAATGTAAATTAAAGAATATAAAACATTTGAGGCGAATGTACTTGCTACAAATTAAATAGTAGTATGAGCTTTTAGGCCTATGTCCAGCAGTGGACTTGAATGGGCTGATGATGATGATGATGATGAGCTTTTAAATATCACTTTCTTAAATCTATAATTATATCATAATATGGTAAAATATGTGTGTATGTCATGTTGTAGAATGTATAGTGTCTCTGTTTATACTACATCAATCTTGAAAACTGTTACACCGATAAAACGCAATGTTATTTGTTAGGAATATAGGCATTATATGAAACATTTAAAAGGCTTTTTCGTGGTTGTTGCTAGTGTAAAGTTGAAGTAAAACCGGTGAAACGATAATGTTTCTTACGAACGCTGTCTTAACGATGACAGATATATGATTCAATATATATAATATATGATATATATTGAACATGATAATGCTTATAGAACTGTCAGCGGAAGCATATATCTTATTATAACATTCATATTTATATGGAAAAACAGTGTTTACTGGATCAGCAAGTTTATAAAAAATAAGAATTGTATAAAATTAAAGTTAAGGAAATAAATATTAAAGTTAAAGAATTGTAGTGGAAAATAACTTTTTTATCCAAAATGAAAACATAAAATATAATTCGATACCTGGGCCAGAGCT
Source organism: Delias oraia (assembly GCA_018230265.1). Taxonomy (NCBI): domain Eukaryota; kingdom Metazoa; phylum Arthropoda; class Insecta; order Lepidoptera; family Pieridae; genus Delias; species Delias oraia. Next base: position 16,922 of record DWCF01002830.1, on the reverse strand, counting down.
CGGAGTTCAGCGCAGGTTTCCATAGCAACCATGAGATCGTAGTCACTCAGCATCCAAGCGTCCTTATACGCCATGAACATCTTGAAGGAGTTGACTCCATGCTCAGCTACCAGCTGTTCCATCTCTTTCTTCACAGCTGGAGACCACCAGGTCACTCCCACGTGTAATGCGTAATCACAACATACCTGGTCATACAATCGATATAATAAACGAGAAAGTTTCTATGGATCGATGTTTGTTACTCCTTCACACGAACTACTTAACGGATTGTAATTAAACTATGAAATAATAAATCTCATACAGAATAACATATAGGATTTAATTTATAATAATATTGTGCAAAGTTGTCATTGTGTAAATGAATACAGGGGTGTTCCCAAACCAATACAACTTAAGTACCTTCAAAAAGAACCTGTCTCTAACACCGGCAACGCACCCACGGCCCAACAAGGACTGGGGGTGTCCATGGGCGGAGGATCGCTTATCCTGAGTGAGCCTCCTGCTTATTTGCCAGCCTATTTTAACGTGACTTGAATTCGATAGCGTCAGGTAGCCCCGGCAGGACCCCGGTGATGCGAAATCTGCCGGGGCGACTAGTAGATAATATTTCTACAATTGGTTAGAGAACACATATTTTCATACTTGTTTGACATGTCATACCGTGAAACTCTCGACAATAGCAAATATTTTAATTGAAACGAATTTGATCAATTGTAAACACAATTTCCGTTCAATAACGATTAGGTTTTGGACTCATAATGCTAGAAAAAAACTTTCACTTCTCTTATTAAAGCTTACCTTATTATCGGCTTTTTGTCTCCAATTCTGATACGCCTCTAATAAAGATTGCCCTTTATTTGGCAGCACGAAGTCAACTGAAAAGACATCACATTAATTTATTTCCCCGATTGTATTATATTACCGCGAACTCTGTTCGCTAATTTAATAAATATCCTAGAGACAGCGGAACTTACAGAAACTAAATTGAAACATCTGTAAAGAAATACTTTAACGAAGAAAGCTTATTATAACATAAACCAATATATAGAAGACAAATATGCATGCAAACATACAAGAATTAACTGGTACCTATTAAACGACCGAACATAAATAAACCAAATATTGTAAATTTGACGATAAAAGAATTAAATGAATTTCTTGTTGGGACTTCCGAAGCAATGTTAGCTTTACTAATGTAAATTGACTTGCAAAAGTGCTCTTTATGGGGAAATTTGGATTATTTTTTTTGAGTTTGAGTTTGATTGCCACTTACGATAAGGTTTGAAGATAATTGAATGTAAAATATTTGTATATATTAATGAATTAAAAGTATAGAGAAACGAAATAAGATACTGACTGACAGTAGTAGTGCCACCAGCTACAGCCGCTTTAGTGCCTTTGTAGAAGTCATCTGCGGTCTTTGCTCCCATCATCTCCAGCTCGAAGTGGGTGTGGGGGTCGATACCACCTGGCATCACCAGCTTGCCAGTCGCATCAATGGTGCGAGTACCACCAGGGATTATCAGGTTACGACCCAACTGCCTGAAAAGGGAATAGACCACTGTAAACAGGAAGAAATTATTAGCCGTGGCGTAAAAAGCCGGCAACGCAACCAATGCGCGGTTGTGTAGGGGCGGCGGTGTTCTTACCATATAGGAGACCCACCTGCTGAGGCCTCTAGTAACGATATAGGATTTCGTCTTTTCTGATTTCTTCGTTCTATTCGAATTTTTCAAACCAGTCCATAATTTGAATCATTATAAAAAAAATTCTAATGATCAAAACCTATTCATAACTCACCGAAACAAATTCACATATTATTCATACCATTTTATAAACATTCACGCTGACTCACGTTCGGTTTGATTTATTCCCAAGCAATATAATTAAACCAATTGTATCAAAAATAGCGCTAATGGGGTCAATAGAATCTGTGGCCCCATAAAATTATGCGGGATTTAAGTGTTTGAAAATGTATGGAGCTTTTTACAAGCAATTTAAAGCCTTAAAAGAGGGATTTATACTTGGGAGGGATCAGAAATATAAAATAAACTTAATTCCGACAATTTAATATTGTTTCTGATAAAAAAAAAATCTTTATAAAATAAAGACACTTATATTTTTACTCAAAAAATGATTCACTGAATGTGTTGATAAGCGTAAATATCGAGAATTATCGACATTTTTTTTAGAATATTTTTTTAGATTCGTAGTTCTTACACAGAGAAACATTTAAAATTGCCTGAAATAGTCTAAAAACAAGTTCAAGTGTTAGTGGAGAGGTTCTGGGAAAGCAAAACAATAGGTCTTGGGAAGAATAACATAGGGGTTGTTCACCCCAAACATTTAGTTATTTATGCATTAAAAATTTTCAAATTCTGTATTTTCAATTTTCTACCACAAAATGTCACTCATGGGAGAGCGATGCTGAAACATATGCTAACTCAGTAATTGGGCCGGGTGGTCCGATGTGATACCACGGGCTAACAGAATACTCAGCGTGTAACGGTACTTGTACTGTGTTTCGCAGAGTGAGTGAGGATATCGAAGGCCCTTAAAAGTGCCGCTTAAACGGCGTAATAAGGCGGCAACAAAACCAATGCGATGGTGGCGCGGTTGTTATTGGGCGGCAGTATTCTCTTACCGTATAGGAGACCCACCTACTCCGTTCTCCGCTATAGAAAAAAATACTATATTTAAAAGCATTATTTTATTAATAAAAACAACAACATTGTTATAATATATAACTTAGTTATTAATATACAAGATATTTCGTATTTTATATCTCATGTTAGACTTTTTTGGTTACAAAAACCTAATATACTTAAAATCAGCTATAAGCTTTTTTTATTTTCTAAACTAATATAACTTTAAAGTGACGTAAATAAATCCGATGCGACTTCTCAATATGTTTGTAGCTGCAATATTTATACGTATTATTTTATGACAGCCATTAAAATAATAGTTGAGAAAGAAAAAAGTGCTCTATGTTAATGACATAAGCGGCGGGAACAACTATGATTAATGACAACTGTCAATTGGTTTCATTGTCTCGAAATATGACAGTCATTTCATTTTACAATTGCTGTAAATAACTATTACGATGAATACAAACTATTAAATTGAGTGATTTAGAAGTTAATGTTTTCAATACTTTTCCTAGTGTTTATGATATAGCCAAAGACGTCACCGCCCATGGAAAACCATGCTCCATTGCTTTTGATACTTGTACTAATATGTATTTCAGTGCTTTAACGGTAAACTTTGAAAAAGCTCACACAGCGAAACAAAGAAAAGATTAGTATTGCCCAAATGTAAAACCAAGACCGCCTAATTTTAGCAAGACCAACATTGACCGTGTACAACTTGAGCTTTCATGCTGGTATTCTGTAAATCCGTGGTATAATTTCGGACGAGCAGGCCATATTACCCAGACATCTTATGTATAAATTTCTCGTGTCGCGGTATTTAATGCAAAAGTCCTTCGAAACGACTCAGGTCTCGAAAGGTCTCAGAATCGGTCAACATTAATTTTTTTACATCTAAGCGTCAACAGTCGTCCAACATAAAATAATGGTATATTTTTAGATCCATCATTGAAAAATATACACAACCCTAACTTTTCACATTTCTTCGATCAACACATTTTTTAATAGGGATTTTGGTACTTCAATAATTTATATGGCAAAAAAACTGCCTTCAGCTAGCAATGTATTTCCTTGTAGGTAATAAGTAAGAAACTAAATATTTTCGAATAATCACACTTTATTGTATATAACTGTATCATCATCATCATCAGCCCATTCAAGTCCCCTGCTGGACATAGGCCTCCCCAAAGACGCCCACCTGTTACGATCTTCAGCGATCTGGATCCAGCGGTTGCCCGCGACCTTTATGAGATCGTCTTTCCAACGCGTATATAATTATATAATTGTATATATTGTATATAATATAATACTGTAATGGTATGTAATTTAAAGTGTAAATAATTTCACCTTAGTACTACAACTGACATTTAAGTATGCATCTATTGTGATTAAACGAACAAAAACCACTCTAGGAAAAAGTAAATTATTTATAGAATAGATATTTTCACGTTGTTCGGTATCGTACGTTGAAAGAAATGAATTATAGAAGATGATAGATGAATTGAGAAAGTGTGTTAGATTTAATGGCTTCACAGAACGTCTTTATAAATAACGTTCATAAGATGAAGGCTTTTTATGTGAAAACTATTACTTACATATGGAAACGTATATATCTCAAAGCAGAAAAAAATAGAGAATCTGAAAGATATAATAGGTATTTTAAAGAGTTTGGATTCATCATCATCAGCCTATCAAGTCCACTGCTGGACATAGGCCTCCCCCAAAGACGCCCACCTGTTACGATCTTGAGCGATCTGGATCCAGCGACCTTCGTGAGATCGTCTTTCCTTCGCGTGGCGGGACGTCCCACTCTGCGTTTGCCGGTGCGCGGTCGTCACTCGAGAACCTTTCTTGCCCATCGGTTGTCTGTTCATCGAGCGATATAATTCAGTTAAATGTTATTAATTTAAATGCTGTAAAAAATTAACACAGGTTCTAAAAACCTCGGATCTGCTGCCATATAACTCTTACAAAAATAAATAATGCTATATGCCTTTCCATATATATTATTTTAACGACATCACTAAAAACATTGAGTAGATCTAACTTTTAAGTATTTTTTTGTGTATGACTAACTTACTGTTTGACCATACGGTCAAAAAAGTGTATAATGGAGCAATAATTCTTAATAGCAACAGTGTACCTACTTATTTCCTTACTCTTAATTTTTCGTTACTAATGTCATTTTTACTTAAAATTAGCGATAGCATTTAGCATGATTGATTGTTTATAAACATTAGGCCTAAGGTTTATACGATACGTGAACACATTCATTGAATTAGTAGAAAATTATATTCCTGTACACGTTACTCAAAAATTATGCTAGTAAAGATATTAATTTTTATATTTATCTTAAAAACAACCTTAGAAATTGAACTAAGTGATGACTGGAATTTACCCGACTACGATTTTAATTTAATAACAGAGAGAGGAAATTTAAGGCGAAGATTTCTTGAACGGAAAATGGAGAATGAGACACAATATATGCGATTGAAATTATTTGATACAATATCAAATACCGTGTACTCGGATAATATTTTACACACGAAAAGCGATAATCAACAAATCTACGAAACCTTGTTTAGAAATTTATTATCTTCGAATGGTGTTAGTTATGTGTACAAAAGAGGTTTTTATTGGCGGACGTGGAGGAAAGTTACCATAGACAATAGTGATGTGGTCATTTGCTACAGATGTCAGAGTTATATAAATAACTCGTGTGCTAAGTGTTATAATGGTTATTGGGTAATATAAGTTTACATTTTTCTAAAACTAAACAATCAACTTTGCCTTTATACAATTAGGACTAAACGCACTAACTTTTTCTTTACTTGTATGGAAATTTAATCAAGTATTTAACAAAGCATAAAATGCAAAGAAATTCAAAGAAAAATGCTACCTATGAAAACTTTTTGTATTTATTCGTTTATAAATTATTTCGTAAACAGTAAACTATTGATTTCCAGTCTTTAAATAAATTTTCTAAACTAATATCTTTCTCACGTCGGTTAAGTTTGAAGTAAAAGAGATTTTTTAATTGAATTCTTCACAGGTTATAGATGAAAATCCACCATGCCCATATGAAGTATATTCAATGTTAAAACCAAAATTGCTATGTGTTATAAATATTACGCAATTTCATAATCCTTTCAACGCTTGCCCTGAAGTTATTAGCTTGGATAAATTACTAGAAACGTGTAATAATCCAATTATTACACAATGGCGAATTATTCGTAACTTCTCTGTAAAAACTAATACGATTGAAATATGTCAAGGAAGGGATAGTTGTGGGATAACAACATTATATTCGGTATTTATTTTGCCCTTATACAAAAATAACAATAAACATAGTATAAATTATACGTAATATTATAATTCATGGGAGAGCCATGCCTAAACATATGCTGAAGGCACTGATTGGAAAGGCTAGTCCGAACCGATACCACGGACTCTGAAAACTCAGTGTAAAACGATACTTGTGCTGTGTTTCTGAGTGCTGATTGAGTGATCGGATGCCCTTAATATTATACCGTTTAAGCGGCGTAAAAAGCCGGCAACACAACCAAAGTGCGGACTGGTGCGGTGGTGTTCTTTTACCTTTTAGGAGACCCATCTGTTATGGTTTCCGCTATCAATTATACAAAAAAATACAAATTGTAGTAATAAGTAAAAATGGAGCAGTGCTCGCCTATATTATATGTCCCACCACAAGTGGGGTAAGGATTTTCATAGCCCCACATAAGAAAAAGTTTGAACTACTTGTAGAAAACAGAGTGAACGAAACATCAAACAATTAGATTTTTTTTATATGTCATTGCAATACGATTTGGGACCTTCATAAAAATAGTGTACCTGTCCCTAAAAGGCCAGCTACGTATCCTTGGCCCAGCAAGGTCTAGGATTGACCATGGTCGGAGCACCGCTTATCTTATGTGAGCCTCTTGCTCCTTTGCATCAGTTTTCATAAAAAAATATGTCTATTTCTTAACACAATGTATTCGACTGACCAAACAAAAAATATTTTCATTGAGAATGAGAAAAACCGAGCATAAAAACATTTAAACCGTTTCAGTGAAACATTATTAAGTTCACCGAACCCTGAGTGACTCTGTATATTTCGCTTATCATTTTGGCTATCAGATTACTTTTAATATAGCGGAAAATGGTAATGACGGGTCTCCTGTATGGTAAGATATGACCGTCGCCCGTAGGCGCCACAATCCGCGCTTTTCTTGTGTTGCTGGCTTTTAATTTACGATATCCTCACTGAGTCAGCGAAACAATACAAGTACTGTTTTATGCTGGTATCTTGTGAGCCTGTGGTATCACTTTGGACGAGTGCACCCCAATTACTGCATCATAATAATAATAATTACATAAAGGTTTTAACATGAATAAGACATTGTTAAGACTCCAGTCACAATGAATACCTACCAAAAAAGTAAACTCTCTATACTTAACTATTACTGTCTTTAAATTCGATAAATTGCGTATTATATTTCAGATAAATCCAGATTCAATAACGTTTCGAATAATAAATTCATCGAGGCACATAATATATTCACGTGTAATGAAAATTGAGAGACAAAATTATATATGTGAAAACAATTGTGGCTATTTAAAACCTAACCTGGAAGTTATTAAAAGCAACGAACACATCATTTTAGATTTATTAGAGCGCAATCCAAAACAAAAACGCGAGAATTTACAAGTTAAAAAAATAAAAGAAGATATGGCAGCACCGGTAACCATGGCAATCGCGGTAAAAAATAAAAAAACCAATTCAATAATAGTTAAATAATAAATAGTTTTTATAACTTAATTAAATCAGGGGCGAATAAAAACTCTCCATGTAAAAAGCTTCAGGATTTATATATGAAAAGTGAAGAAGCATCAGTGTATTATGATTATTAAATAAGTGTTATTTATTATTTGATTCGTATTTGACGGAATGAAAGACCAAACCTTGTTTATATGAAATAAAATATTAGAATTAGTAAAAGCGATTTTCTTGCATTGATGTAACTATGAAACGGTACTTGTAGTGTTCCGCAGTGAGTGAGCAAATTGGAAGCTCTTAAAAATGCCGCTTAAGCGGTGTATAATGCCGTCTACACAACCAATGCGCGGTTGTCCATGAGTGGCGGTGTTCTCTTATCATATAGGAGACCCTCCTGCTTCGTTGTCCACTATAGAATAATAAAAGAAACCGTGTTTTAAAGGCATTTTGTTCTTCCGTTTCGTATAGGAGACCCACCTGCTCCGTTGTCCGTTATACCATAAAAATTGGTTTATTCACTTTTGGCTAACAATTATAAGAATAGTGTTGTACAAAATTACATATCAATCGTATACAATTTAATAATAATAAATTGCATTACAGATCTGACGAGAATGAACGAACAATATCCCAATCATTTCCCTTTTATTATTACTTAGGAATTATTTCTTTATTGTTTTAATTATTTGTTGATAGAAACCAAGCCAACATTTAGTTCTAAATTCTAATGGTACCCCATTTTTTAGACCCCGTCAAGTCTTTCCTGGACCACTTTGTATTACTGCTCTAGTAACAGTATAACTTTCTAAAACTCAAATTAAACAACGACATAGAAAAATACTTTATTGGTTGAAAATAATGTCTTTGAAAAAATAAAGTAATTATTTGGAATACTGGACTTATATTATCAAATATCACAATGTCTGAATACCATCTTTCACAGCGATCTTAGAAAATAGTGTTATTAATGCGTAGGCCACACGCCTAGACCGACATTGAGGGAGTCAACATTGCATGCGTCTAGTTATTACGATGTTTCAAGTGGCTATTGTCCTTGAAACATTGTTCATCATCGCAAAAACCCATATTTTACGATATCTTTTACAATATCAAAATATTTGTACATCAATTATATGACTTAGTACTAGCGTCATGTTGCTTTAAGAATGAAAATATGCCACTCAATCAGCGTAATAAGCCGGCAACACAAAGCGCGGAATGTGGCGCGATTGTCCATAGTTCACTTACCATATATGACTTCCATATACTCCGGTGTCCGCTTTACCGCAAAAATCTTATATTTATATTTAATAACAGCCTAGGCCGACATTTAAAAATAAACTTATAATATGTTAGACTAGATTCTACTTATCTCATAGTAACTTTTTATTCCACTAAAAATACTTGAAAATAAACATACAACAGTATTTCTCTGAATAATATTACATGTCATTAATTATCCTCAAAGGCGACGTAAGTTATAGGCGACGTGGGCCACAGCCAGGCCTCGCGAATCCTCGCTCCTCAAGTTTTTTTAAGCATACCTTTAAATACACACTTCAAAGCGAGTATGAAATAAAAAAACATATTTTTCATTCTTAATAAGATAGCTATGAACGTAGATTTTGAATAAATGAAAACGTGACAGTGGTAATTGTTTTGATTTTTTAGTACTATACAATCCATCATCAGATAGTCACAGACAGGCTTTCTATCTTCGCAAATCTATCTTGCCCACATCACATTTATATCTTACCTCGCCACTGAGTAATATGTCTTACCTTTCTATTAAACCGAAAAAAGACTACAGATACACTAAAATAATCTTAATTAGATAATTTATCATTAAACAACGTACAATACAATTTGTCATGGGTACAAATTAGAGATACGAAATTAATAATTTTATTTCTTAAGTCAGATACAAGCTATAAATTCTTATGTATATATCCTAATGGAATGAATTGCTAGGCCAGAAGTAGAGAGTTCTAGAAGCGTCGACACCCCATTTCCAGTATAAAGTCAATATGAACTAAATACATTTCTATTCTCTCTCGTATTGTATACACTATATTGTTTGCCAAACTCTGCATCTCCTTAGGGCGTCGCGGCAACATCCTAAGGGCGTCTCGAGGCGAATTAAGCCTCGATTTCATAAATTATGCTCAGAAAAACAAGGACACCTTCTCATTAGCATTATTCTTATAACTAACCATAAACAAATGTAATCATAATATTTAGATTTAAATAATTGTTTTGTTTTGAAATAAAAAATTATATTATAGAATTTTTCTGCCTAACTAAAATTTTAGGCTAACTACTACTTTATTTCCAGTAGTGGTAAATTTCTATGAGTATGGGGGGACTATGACTATGGGGGGAGGTGGCGTCGTATGAAAATTAACAATTCTATAGTGCGTCGTAGTGATAATAAGTTTAGGAAGCCGTACACTATACAGTATCAAAAACTACACATATAAAAATATATTCTCTGCTTAAACCGACTTATAAAACATTTAAGTCTATTTTGAGCTTCAATTAATAGTTACTTATATTTACAAAACGTCGAATAAAGACATACTTTTACTAATAAAATCTACTACAGAAAAAGGCGTGAGAAATTTTTGATTCAAATGGCGTAATAATTCGATATATTACCCCAATAATGTGGTAATATTAGACAAATTTCAAAACTATTCATCGGAAACAAGTGATATTGGGTATAATAAATGAGTTATGATATAAGTGTTACTTATAGCCTAACATATAGTTAACCATTCCACCGACTGTAAATAGAATATATAATGTAAAATATAACATTTACAAACAGCTTAAGTGTTACCATATAAATTAAAATTAATTTGTACTTATTAAATATTTCCAAAACGCGTTACAAAATTTAGAAAAATATGGCAGGAATGAACACTGTATAATTTAAATATTGTAAATATTAAATCACTATTAGATGAGCACGAGAAACAACAACACATTTAAATATCTGTAGTTTGCTAGTGAGTGAATTAAAAATCACAGAAGAATGACGTCGGCTTCCAAATGTTCACGCGAATCGCTGATTTGGGCGTCTGAATGAGATTGTTTATGTTTCTTACTATTTATGTGACTCAATATTATATGTTCCTTACTTGATATTTGACTGTTGCACGTTAAACAGTTCAGTGTGGCCTCATCGATCTGAAAAATATAGAATATATAACTGACAATGATATAAATATAAATGAAATATTATTTATTCAACACAGGTATAAAAATGCAGCTTGTTGAACTACCCATGGGAGAGTCATGCTGAAGTAAATACTGATACACTAATTGAACCGGCTCGTCTGAAATGATACCAAGGGCTCACAGAATACTCGGCGTGAAACGGTACTTGTACTGTGTTTCGCAGAGTGAGGATATCGGAGGCCCTTAAAAGTGCCGCTTGAACGGCGTAAAACCTATATATAATCTTAATATATATAGATAAAGAAAAATCTCTTTGTACATATATACTAAGTTATCTTTAATTTTTACCTTCTATAATTTAATGTTACCGCTGGCATCTGTCAGTCTTTTTGCAATATTAATATTTTGATTTAATATTATAATTATTTTTAATATTTGTGTGAATAAGATATAAAAAAGAACATGAAATATTATTTTTGGTGTTTATTTTAGGAACGTAATTATGTATATTTTAAACATAATACAGGAAACCTATAAAACAATTTTTTATCTTATACACACAATACTCAGACTGTGGGGCGATTGTCGATGGGCGGCGGTGTTCTCTTACCATATAGGAGACCCACCTGCTGTGTGACCTTAACACGTGATATGTACACAATTTCATAGAAATCGGTTGATTCATTTCGGAGTAGTTTGGCCGCTATATTAGAATTTTATATAGGTATAATATTTTCTAAAAGGAAAGATTCCCTTAAGCGGTAAAACTTAATGGACCTCCGTTATCTTCTCTCCACGAAACAGTTTAAATTATTTTACGCTCGTACGAGCTCGTATTCTACGAGCCCGTGGTATCACTTCGGACAAGTCGGCCCAATTAATGAATGACCCTCAATGTTAAGACACGGGCTCGGCCAATGTCAAGCTCTTCCAAATACCGAATACCTTTTATAAATTCTATTGAGAACATGAAAGTTAAAAGCTCATACGGTTAATTTTTTATGGGAATAGTGGCAAACGAGCAGGAGAATCACCTAGGGTAAGCGGTCCTCCGCCCATGGACATGTAGCCCTAGCAGAGCCGCGGCTGCGTTGCTTGCCTGCAAGGAATATGTACGATTTTTTCTTGTCCCCAAGTCATATAAGTCCCTGGTGCGCGGCCAAAATGCCTTAAAAATACCAAGTTGATAACGATAATAATAAAAAAATATCCTAAAATTAAATAACAATTATACAAACCTTTCTTAAAATATTAGGAAAATATTTATTTTCAATTTTATGCACACTCATCGCGTGCTTCGTCGAAGTGACGTGCACTCCTAAATCGTACATTTTCAAATTCGCCTTACACAGCATACAACGCAGGCCATTTTTAACTCTCAGCAGACCATGCCACGTGTCCCATCTCAGTTTCAAAGTGTTGCTATTTTGCTTGATGATCTTATTCTTCATGGAGACAATTGTAGTGCCACTTTCAAATTTGTAATGGAACTTAATCTGCGTTTTATTATTGAATATATCTTTTTTAATCTCTTTCGCCATAGTTATTTCGACAGTTTTCACGTCAATTAATTCTCTATGCCTATATTTTGTTGTTTTTGAATAATTATTTATATGCTCCGGAAATAATAGGTGTATTTGTATATCCTTTTTCGTTAGAATTAGAGTGTTGCATACAGCACAGTGATAGCATTGTTTGTTCTAAAAATACAAAATATTATTTTACTGCTTCTGAGGTCGGATAATTCAAGCATCTTTTGCATCGGATGTCTTAGTTTCGAATTACTTAAAACATGTTTCGGCAAGGCAAGTATTACTAGCAAGCATTACTGGTAATTGTCTGTTCGGAAAAACGAAACAGATGTAACAATATGTCTCAGGACTTGGGGTTGAATTTCGTCGAAGGAAAAATCCACGATCATCTTATTAATATAAGAAGTAGTCATTTGAGGAGACACACTGATGATGCACTAATTCAATCAGTTCGTATCAGAGAACACCAGCGTGAAACGGTACTTGGATTGTGTTTCGCTGAGTGAGTGATATTGGAGCCAAAGCGCGGTTGTCCATAACCGGCGGTGTTCTCTTAGAATATAGGATACCCACGCGCTCCGTTATACCAGCGGTTACGAAATTATTTCAAACACAGACCCGTAGGAATTCAAGGACAGTTTTCACAAACTGATTACTAATTATAATACATTTAAAAATATATATAGCAGAGTTTCTTGCAGATTCTGTTAATTGCCATCTGAATCGGTGGTACCTTCATAGATTCATTGAAGCCAATATTGAATAAAAATATTTGACATCAACTCTACTATTGTACCAGAAGTACTCGATAGACCTAACAGTGTTGGAGTAAGACAGCTTACATTGCTACTTGTTAAACCCGCCAGTAGAGGTGCAATGTACGATAGGTACATATAATTCTGTTTTCTAAATCTAATAAGGTTGAATCGTATTAAAAGCTGTATGACCATACGGTCCTGTCAGGACTAGTCATTCAAAGAAAAAAAAATAAACACTTTGATATCAGGATCTGTGTTTCATTGATGTTGTGTTTCACACGTGGGAGAGCCATGCTGCAGCATATGTGGATGCACTAATTGGGCCGACTCGTCCGAAGTGATACCTCAGGCTCACAGAATACTGAACGGGAAACGGTAGTTGTACTGTGTTTCGTTGAGCGAGTGCGGATATCGGAGTCCCTTAAAAATTGCGCTTGAGTAGCGTAAAAAGCCGGCAACACAACCAATACGCGGACGGTGGCACGGTTGTCCACGGGCGGTTCTCTTACCACATAGGATACCCACCTGCTCCGTTTTTCGCTAAACTATAAAAAAAATTCTTACTCCGCAGCTGTACTTCAGCTAAACAAAAAAAGAGTACATACCTTCCGAATTAAATTGCCTTCATATTTATCGATGAACGTGCATTTTCTTAAATTTGTCAAATGCTCATCTGAGATGCTGTGTATGTTTGAATGAACAACTTTCATTGAGCAAACGAAACACAGACAGCGTCCATTGCCGATAAGAACGAACGCGTTAAATGAAGACGCGCTAAGTTTGATCATTTTATTTTTCAATTTACAAACAAGCATCACTTCAAAGTACTCATCTAAACCACATTTCTCTTTAAGTAGCGTATCAAGATTGTCCGTTGAAAGATTACTTGGAGCTGGTGTTACCATTTCATCATTATTCGTTTCAGATGGAGTTTCAGCTGTTGCCTCTTCGATTACTTCTTCAACGACATTTTCAGATGCTGTGTTCACGTTTACTGGTGTCATTTTTTCCCTCTCTTCATCCATTACACTTGTTTGAGTTTTGTTTGTGTGTATGGAAGCATTCATTTTTGCAATGTGCGCAGGATTAGATATATGATGGTCTAGTGCTACCACGTCGTTCGGAATAATCAAATTACAGTGAGTACAGTGGATGCTAAGCTAAAATAAACAACAAGTTATAATCGTCGTAGCTAATTGGTCATATAAGCGTACTACGAATGTATCGGATTCGAATCCCGGTCCGAACAAAAAACACAACTTAATTTATAATTTATTCGGTACTTGGCAGGGGTTCACAGTGGACGGACAATGTATTAACACTGCATTCGTGGGAGGATCATGCAGAAGCATATACATTTATTGTAATGCTTCTTAGAGTGAGGATATAAGAGGCCCGTGATACCGCTCAAGCGGTGTTTAAAGCATGCATCCGAAAGGCAAATTACTGCACGGTTGTTAATGGGCGATGGTATTATATCATAGAGACCCACCAGCTCCGTTGTCCGCTATACAACAAAAAACAAAATTTCAAAACATACCTTTACAACTCCTGTTACTAAACGTATATTAACCGTTCTTATTAAGTTAATTCCTAGAGTAACTATGTACGGGATTTGCAAATGAAATCTATGCGCCGGTTCATTTATGTGACTTATAATATTTTTAATAAATCTGAAATTACATAGGGCGCAGTAATTGTCATCATTTGTGGAGTAGATGAAGTTGTACGATAATAACGACACTTTCAAAGTAACATCAAACACTCGTATAAAGAATATTCTATTTATGGTATCATTTTCTGTTTCGTCAACTGTTTTTCGCCCATCGACGTTTTCTACTTCGTTGTGTTCAGTTGTATTTCGCTTCTCGGCATTTTCTGTTTCGTTGTGTTTAATTGTATTTCGCTTCTCGGCATTTTCTGTTTCGTTGTGTTTAATTGTATTTCGCTCTTCGGCGTTTTTTATTTCGTTCCATTCATTTGTTTTTCGCTCGCCATTTGACAACTTGATATTATTTGTGGCAGTTTGTGTTATTTTTTTGTCGTTCTCTTCCTTTCTTTTCTCTTCTATGTTATTCGCCAGTAATTTTGTCTTTGGTTTGTGCACACGCTCTATATGCTCGGCGATCGAATGTTGTAATACCAGATTATTGCAGTTTGCACAATGGAGAAATCTGTCGTCAAGCTGAAATCAAATCAGCGTCACTGTACAGGATCACATAACACAAGCATGAAACAGTACTTGTACTGTAATTCGCTGAGCGAAGGCATTTGTACTTTAAATTATACCGCTCAAGCGGCGTAACAGCAACACAACCTAAAAGCAATTGAGACAGCTGCGGTGATCTCTTACCACAGAAGAGACCCATTTGTTCTATTGCCTGCTATACCATAAAAAAACAAACAGTATTTTTTTAAATTATCTAAAATGTAAAAATTAATCGCTGAAAGTGTTCCGAAACTTAAATCTAGAGAACAGCTAAACCGATTTCGCTTTCTTTTTTTTGAATATTGCTCGAAGTACGAGGAAAGTTCTTAAGCAGTGAAAAAGTTGATGAAAATGTCTAAAAATAACACTTTTCTATAATATCATTAAAATTCGTAATAATACCTAAAAGCCAATTTGAACATTATACCCTACTATAAACTTTAAGTGTTAGTGGAGAGATTCCGGGAAAGCAAAAAAAAATATGCTAAAACATACAGGAACACTAGTTATTTACCCGAAATATTTAGTTTTTATGAGGTGGAATTAAAAATTATCAAACCCTATATTTTTTTATGGTAAAGTAGACAACTGAGCAGGTGGGTATCTTATATGATAAGAAATCACCGCCGCCCATTGCGTTGCCGGCTTTTACGCCACTCACACGGGATATTTAAGGGCCTTCGATATTCTCACTCACTCAGCGAAACAGTAGAAGTACTGTTTCAAGTACAAGTTACAACGTAAGCTGGGATCAGCTAAAATAATATAGTATAGAAAACAAGCTGAACCAACCAAAACCGAGTGATTTTCGAAAGCTCCCAAACTCCCAAAAGCTTCATGCTTTTCGTTAAATCGATTGATGTTAAATGGGGTTCGCATTGTTTTACAAATTTATATTCCATCGTGACATTTAGAAAATCAAAATTATATATACGAATATTATTTAAGTATTATTTTACCGTCGACGGTTACGGCTTTAGGGATTTTATAGGAATATTAAGGAAAACACGTATGAAAAACTAAAAATTGTTATAACATAAAATTCTAACAAGAAATTAGAGCGAATTTAAGAAGGTAGTCAAAACTTTCGACACCCAATTTTACACTTTATTGCTGCCAACCAGTTCTACGTTACCTAAAATATACGGACGGACAGATTTACAAACACTATATAATAACCTTGGTAGACAAAACATCAAATTTAAAGAAACACAAATAATTATAATCCCGCCATACTTCGATAACACTGCTTTAAGAAATATGCAATGACAACTGATATTACATATTTTTTTTAAAGTTCTCCCGCACTGGAATCTAGGCCTTTGCGCGTATCGACACTAAGTAAAATAATGGAAATTTTATTTGTGATTTAAAGACAATTTTGACTAAATTTATAAAATTTTACTAATATAGTTTATTAAAATTGTATATATATAATTTTTTATAATGCACGTACAGTTTGGAAATTAGTTTTTAGTAAATAACCAGTAGACTTGGCAGACGTCGTTCTGCGCGCTACACTACCCACCATGTCTGACTTACGTCTATTGTCATGTTTGCACAATACAATTATAAATTGTAACCTATGTGTAATTCTGATTACACATAGGTAAAGATTCTGATTCTGAAGCTTTATTATTACAAAGTTTGACTGAAATACGTTCTGTACTTTCGCGTGAAGGACATAAAAACTTCCATCGGAACAAACTTTCGTATCTATTAAGCACAAATAAGCAAAAAGCAGGAATAGTTTCACTGTATTATCGTCACTATAATTTTGAATTTGATTTACACTTCGGTCTATGTAACACG
>DWCF01002829.1:0-22125 GCA_018230265.1 Delias oraia | reverse complement strand
CAATAATTACTTTAACGTTAACAAAGATATTTTTATCTTTTTTTGCCATTCTTCCAAATGCTATCGACAACCCTGTTCTCTTATTTCATAGCTATGAACTGGCTTCGTGCCAAAAGCTGTAAACATTTTCCTAATGTATTTTTACTGTGTTTCGCAGAGTGAGTGAGAAGATCGGAGGCTCTTAAAAGTGCCTCTTAAGTAGTGTAAAAAGCCGGCAACACAACCAATGCAGTACGGCGGTGTTCTCTTACCATATTCGAGACCTACCTGCTCCGTGGTCCGCTATACTAGAAAAAAAAAATAGTTCTCAAAGGAACCATTCAGCAACTGTTATCAACTATTAGCAGAGGCATTACAAAACCATATGAGTTAGATACTTTCAAAAAAGAGTACCCATTATAGGGATAGCCTTACGAAGCCGCCAAAGCATCAGTGGCCCTGCTGGAAATAAGTGGCAATGAGTGGAAGTCACTAATCCTACGTAAGCGTGCTTCATTGCCTATATTAATATAAAAAACTGAAAAGCGGTATCCTCTAACACTGTTCATTGTATTTTTATAAAAAACAATGAGAACTAAAAAAAAATAAAGAATTATCTTTATCTATGTTGTATATTTAAGAAGATATTGAATTTAACAGATAATATGCTCTTGGCACATTCTATATTGCTGTTTAAGTAGGTTCCGCTAAACTCATTAGCACGCTCTCAATTATGCTTCGTTTATGTCCTATACGAATGGTATTATACAACAGAGACAATTTGACACTACATTAATACAATTGAAAAGAAAATCATACATCAAAAAACTTTTTGCTATCAACTTCATAATTCAGCCTAAATTTTACGTTTTAAACCGCTCGAACGTAGAGTATGTACAAGGGTTACTAAACAAATACAAAATTAAATATCTCAAAGTACATTTTCATTGTCCTAGCGAAGCCAGCTTTGGTAATTAATTTTTGTCGAGACCAACTAATTCACTAAAGAATTTTGCTTCACTTTTGCATAATCATATCAAAGAGTTTGGCAATCGTCGTATTTGTAATTGTGAGAATATATTTCTTAAATTTATGCTGAAAATATAATTAGATAATAAGATTATCATACAAGAATTGTCATTATTAAGTATATTCTACTGTACAATTTCAGTAACTAAGTAGGAGATAATGTAGGCAAGGTAAAATAAAGGAACATAATGGATACATATTTACAATTTAAATATTTTTTAAAAATAACTATCAATATTAATGGACTCATTACGGATCCCTTACTTGTAAAAATATGCATCTATAGAGTTCCTGAGTAACTGATTAAGTTTGTTCTTCTTAATTTAAATGAATTCAAACATTTCAATATAAACATTCCAACCTATCCAACTTAAAAACCGAGAACGTATCCGCGGCTCTAATGGATGTAATGATGTCCATGGGCGGTGGATTGCTTATCACAAGCCTATTGCCCGTTTGCCTTCATGATAAAAAAAATATATTTTTCATAGATGTGTTCGTCAACCAGATTATATGCCACTATTTAATCGTTATTTTTCACTTTTAAATAATACAACTATAAAACGTTAAATTACATAACGACTTTCATCAAGTTTTCGAAATATTCATAGCCGTAGGAATCTTCGGTTAGTTTGGCGCAGTGCCAAGTCGCAGGCTCCCTTAACGATTTTAAAATCATCTTGTAAATGCACTTTCAATATCCTTTCGAAATTATGAAAACTGTAACATTTTTCAAATAATACAAGCCATCTAAGATTCTTATTTATATAAATATTACTGTAAATAATCGGAAAACAAGAATTATAGTTGTGCATTCCCCAGAAATTATGATTTCAATATTTTGGGGAAGAAGATTTACCAGTGCGCAAGGTGAAAGTTTATTTCACTATAGTGCATAATTTATAATTGATTTATTCTAATAATTTAATTAGATTTAGTAGATATTGTATTTCACTTACGACTGAGCGTTTATTATGAAACGAAAATTTTACCAACTTTCTTTCATTTGTTTTTCAAGGCGAGCAATTAATTGATTTTGATTAAAATTTCTTGTTAAATTAAATTTGATGTTGTGTACAGTAAAGATTTTCTATACAAAGTTTTAACACGGACATTATAAAATAACATTTAACTAAACTTTTATTAACACAAGTAATGCTACAAAAATCACATGTAAATCCCTACATTTTAAATGTGTCTAGTACCTAAATTGGTTCAGAATTTTATAGTGGATAGTGAAAAATTACAAATTCCCAACAATATCGCTTGGAGATTAGGGTACTGTCCACACGGTGTAAAGTTTTTAAGCTCACTGCACACCATTGAAGCCTACTCTTTATTCATTGGATTCTGCAAACTTGAATAGACGACATTCATGTTTAATTTATACAAAATAACCTGTCAATTGTAAAGCCCTTTTATTAATGAATAATCTTTACTACCAACAAGACATTTAAAATAGGTCCCAAGTAAAACTAATTCTCAGTTGTAGTGGCATCAAACGGATGAGTCAACAGATGCAAAAATGTGACTACTGTGTAATGTTTACGTCATTAATTATATCTATGGATGATTTTCTAATATATTTTCGAAAATGCTTAGCACGTTCCAAAGTCAAATAAAATGAGAATCAACTTAAAAGATAAACATGGCCGAACAACATATCTAGTTTGTTAGAGCGGTTACACATATGACTTTCTTTCTATTATAAATAACTTTTCGATTGATAAACCATGGAAAAAATTGAAATATTTTACGAAGCGTATAATAAGATGACTATGTTTTGATAGTTAATTTTTACGTTTATTTATTTTTCTGTTCCAGCTATATGTGCAAATAAATTAATATTTCCTAATTAAATTTAGCTACACTTAGCAGTTTCGCTGTCTTTGAACGGAATACCATATTGTTTAGATTGCTGAGATATCTTAGAATATAATGTCGATAAAGAGTTAAATAAACTTATTTTGAAAGTATTTTATAACAATTTAAAAAATGATTAATAGAAAAATAATCATTAATATAGTTTCTTTATTTACAGAGTTTATTCCTCTATAATAAATAGCTGGTATCTAGGATCTTATATATATTCCAATACGTCAAATTAAGTGACATACATAAAAAACTTAAACATCATTTTATACAAGAAATTATTTTAAAAACATAGTATTTAATTCAATGATGCAATTGTGTAGTATCCCTTAATAAATAAACAACTCTAACAGTGTTAGCCCCTATCGGCCTGTGGGTCTGTTCACTATTTGTGAACTTTTGTGAAAACTTTCGCGTTCGAGGGAGCTTATAGTTAATTAACTTTATTGACAATTGATAATCCTGTCTTTTTACGGTTTCCTCCAAAACCCTAAAGACTAATGTCTAAATTTGCTATCCAAATGCCTCTAATAAGGAGGACAGTTTTTCATTTAAATTTAATTCGTAATGAATATAAAAATGTTGTATACAGTTTATTAAGCCTGTCATAATTCATAGACGAAAATAGACGCAAACGCTTCAACTCCAGCGTTACATCGGTGGCCCTAAAAGCATGTCACTCCAACACTATTTGTCATATGCTAAGTGATTTTCGTGGTACGGATACACGTATTTGTTGAATCACTGCGGAGGAATATCAAAGGATCTGTGTCAGTTAACGTAAAATTCAAAATTGAGTGAGAATTTTGCCTTTATTTTTCATTGCAATGTAAAATCATATAATATTATAATGATATTTGTATGGTTTTAATCAGTTTTAATGTAAATGTTAATAAACGAACATTTTGATTACGTATTTAATTTTTATTAAAACAAATTACTTAACAAAATATCTAAAATTATATTTCCCTGTCGTATATTGTGATATCCGGAGAGCTTTTTTAAATATTTTTTCGTATATAATAATGACAATACAGCCTTCTATGCGGTAGCTTTTACAAACTAGTAGCTTAGGACATATTTGATGTTTTATTAACATTTCCTAATGCGCTTGCCTTGTCGGTAAAGGCCTCCTCTGATCTTTTCCATCCATGTAATTTTTCGTATATAGAAGTATAAATTATTGTACCATAAATCCTTTATAACACTGCTAAACTTATATAGAATGCGATCGATATATTTGTAGCCTAAATACATGAATAATTATTGCATATATAATGTACATTTAATCAATAAATGTCTCAAGTTAAATTAATTCGTACTGCCATAAATTCGTCACTGGGTTCATAACGCTTAAGTTACGAAATGGCTCCTTGGACAGCTTATGTTATGTTGAATTATTGTAATTGCTAACACTATTCGCAAACAGTAAGTGGTTCTATTAACTTACATTAACGCATATACACAGAGAATCTTTGTTCAAAACCTGTGAAACTATAAATAATTGCTTTAGGAAGACAGAAGTTATATGATTAATAATAATATACAATAAATCTATAATTAAGGAACTTCTATGTTACAACGACAACCCACACACAAATAAAACTTTGAATTGAATACCGTGTAAAATTTTAAAATAATTTATACCATTTAAAAGTCGTATTTACCTTGTAATTTGAATCAAATCACTAAAAATTTTAGCTGACACACATAACAATAGTTTAAAAAAACCATTGATTATAAATTGTTAAAAGTCATATGAATTAGAACAAACTTAAATGCTGGTAATAAAATTGAAATTCAGTTTAGTACGTCTTTTGTTTTATTTATTTCTACGAGAAACAACCTCAAAAAGAATATCGGTTCTCTCAATAAAAATGACACGCTTGGCTACCGGAACCAGATAATGTCATACTCCAAGCAGAGAACCAAAAAGTACCGCTAAATAAAAAAAATACGAAATCTGTAAAAGAAATGCAGTTTTCCTTTAAACGAGGGCATAACAATGATTTTTGAATGGTTTGAAAAGGATTCTTAAATAAATAGTTATATATTTGTTAAATTTAGACAAAAATGCGCGTATGCATGCCGAATGTAATATATTGTATGTGAAATACCAAGTAAATGCTTAACTATAATAATTTGAAGCTTGTAACGTAATCCTATACATATAAGCATTATTTCATTACAAGTACTGGAACAACTAAAATCTAGTATCAGGTACTTCATCAAAACAATACGAAAAAAAAATCGTGTAATAGTCTCAGTAGCTATTGAATAAAGTTCGTAGACACTAGCAGTAGGTACGCTAAGCCCCGCACAGAAGTTAGAAACTGGCAAAATCCTCCAGGAAACTTTGTGGAAATTTTAAACGTTTTATTTTATAAACGTGACGTGAAAGTTAGCCAGTATACTCGATCTTCAACTTTTTACCTTTACATTGGCGAATAAAGAATACTCTGTATTGATTTGCAGACTCCCATGTTATAACAATTGTATGTAATAAAAAAACTGATGATTAGGACTATGTTTGTTACGGCTCTAAGCAATATTATTTCATATTAATAACAGACAAGGGTTGGGTACTATAGTTCAGTCTGTAAATTAAGAGTTAAGTTGTGTAGTTATTAAATATTATTTATGTACTTATAGCTATCTTAAATTCGCAGTTCTTAGTAAAATATATTGAAATTCAAACAATTCCACTTTAGCTTCCTATTTGTAAAACACTTGTGCTAACAATATAATTCGAATTTCAAATATTTTCAATAACGACCTAGACAATTATAGCTCAATCTGGACAGGTTCGTATAAACAGGGCCGTAGTTTCGCTTGTAAGCAGGCCGTGTCTGAAGTTAGCGTTTTGACATGTAAATCCTGCCCCGCTGATGCAAATCACTGAATAGTCAGCTCATTGAGATGCGCAATGACGTTGAGTTCTATTGTTTTTATCTGCAATTCAATATAGCTTTAATGATCTTAACATGTACATTCATTTCAGAAATCTAAATTTAATGATTTATAAAGAATCATACACAGACTTAATAGTTAATGTCTTGCAGAAGCATATGCAGAGACACTAATTGGACTGGCTCGTCTGAAATAATATCACGGGCTCACAGAATACTCAGCGTGAAATGCTAGTTGTACTTGAAACTGTGCTTCTACTGTGTTTCGCTGAGTGAGAGCGCATATCGGAAGCCCTTAAAATGCCGCTTAAGTAGCGTAAAAATCCAGCTACACAACTAATGTGCGAAGTGTGGCGCGGTTGTCCATGGGTGGCGGTGTTCTCTTACCATATAGGAGACCCACCTGCTCCATTGTCCACTATACCATACAAAAATAAACTTATCACATTACTAACATAAAAATATAAAAATTGATTTATATTTAAAAACAAATGAAATTAAGTTTTTATGGAATATGCGAAAAACATACACTACTACTTAAGTTAAAATTTTACTTGCATTTATTTATTTAAGTATTTGTGTTATTTTTGATAGAGGAAATTGGTGCAAATATTTTATCGCAAAATCGGGGTTAGTAAAATGCAGCGTTTGTCGGAGCGATGTCAAAGATATTTTAATAACATTTATTGAATTCTTTCCCTTTGTAAATATTTTTCATAATAATTCAAATTGCAACGAAACGAACTATGGGTAAATTCAAAGTACTATTAAAAATGTTTTGACTTAGCATAGCAAAACATTGTTTTTCATTTACATTTAAATTTCAAAATATATTGATACATTTCTGCATTTTAATTGAACAAATAAACAAAAATATAATTATTGTTTAAGGCATTTTGAGCCGCGCATCACTGTCAATCAGCTGCCAGCAGAGTTATTTCCGAAACCGACTCGAGGACCTTTAAGAACAATTTAGAGGTAGGCAACGCAACCGCGGCTTTGCAATGGCTGGGGTGTCCATGAGTGGAGGACCGCTTACCCTAGGTGAGCCACTTGCACGTTTACCAGTATTTCCATTAAAAAAAATCGAAATACTACAAATATAATAAGTTAGATACATGATTTTTTTTGCTAGACAGCGCATTTTCTTGACTTCGTTTTAACATTCAAAATATGTTTCATAGAAATGTCAATTCATATTCAATGATGTCGTAGATCTTTTTTAATTTCTCCTGCAATACTTTTTTTTTTACTTTTTTGATTTATTACAACTGTTATATAAAATCATTATTTTATATCTGATAAATATAAAAATGAGCAAATTTGTACACGGCTGTAGCGAAAGAGCGAAAGTTTCGTCATAAAATTACGTAGAACCTTACAAAGATCACTCCAAGTTGTGAGAGAAATTTGTTTTATGAGGAAAAATTGAGGCTATTACTGTACTCGCATACCTAATGTCCACATATTTTACGGACATTTTAAAGAGCTGGGTTATTGCAGAAAATAACGTTTGTAATATAATACTCATGATATTTGTTAAATACCAACCAATATGTTTATTTACAATCAGTTAACTCTGTGCCTCTAGTTACTCTATAAAGTTAATAGTAAACCGATTTTTATAACATTTCTCCGAAAATACGATGAGAAATTTAAAATAGTTCATCAACGATTGAAGCAATCCCAGCTGAACTTGGAAATTAAATCATTATATTCTAACAAACCAATATGCATGTTATAATAGCAAAAACAAAAGCATATAAGGAGTACAAGCGTGCTCCGATGACCAAGAGTTGGGAACGATTCATCTTCATCTAGAATTGTACGTCTCCATTGTAGTCGTGATAAATCTATCTTTTGTTTTAAAACCTGTGATGTATAGCTGTCGATTGATATTTATTTGTATTGTGAATTTCAATCCCCAGAAGTGTATCAGACGGATCACCTAATCTATATTTAAACTTATCAATCGGGATACTTCAAGATTGCGTAAGATTAATTTTAATAAGTTGTAACAAATCTTTTTGTTAGATCACTTAACATAACAATTCAGCATAATTTTAAAAATTTAATAGCATCGTAGTAAATCTACAAAAATTTACACTGAAACAATTTTTTTTACTATAATTTAATTTTGATTTTATCTCGCAGCGAGACTCCGAGCATTGCCCTATGCATAGCTCGTTGAGTGACTCTGAGCTTCTCCATCAAACCCATCGTAAGCGACCACGTTTCAGATCCGTATGTCAACACTGAGGTATTTTAGAGGAGAACTTGTACTTGAGTTCTCCGAAGGTAGCGGGTAACCGCTGGATTCAGATCGCTTAAGATCATAATATGTGGGCGTCTTTTGGGGAGGCCTATGTCCAGCAGTGGACTTGATAGGATGATGATGATTTAATTGATATATATAGTGATTATTTTAATTTGTATCGCTTAACATAATGTTCTTGCGTTACTTATGAATTATTTATTTTCTGCTATTTCAGTTCCTTTATCCATTTGATTGTGTATTTATGTTATATTTTACTCTTGTTAGTAAACTAATTTATAGAACAATATATATTGCAATAAGTTAGACTACGTATACTAAAGCCTTGTTAATTTTTTTAATAATAAGCGTATAAAAGTGTTTTTAAATATTATTTCACTGCCTTTTGATATCAAAACAAATATTTAATCAATACATAATGTTTAACAAAAAGTTTGTATCAAAAAAAAATCTATTTTTTAATGATATAGAGGGCAAATAAGTACACTGGACTCTTCTATGGTAAGATATCACCGCCGACTATGAACAACCGCGTCACAATCCGCGTTTTGGTTGTGTTGCTTTGGCTTTTTAAGCCACTTTAACGATATAACTTCAATGGCCTCCGATATCCTCACTTATTCAGCGTAACACCGTACCGTTACATATAAACATAGAATAAAAATAAATTTCCTTAAACTTACTCGCAACCCGTGAGCCGTAAAACAGTGCACCCAAAGCCCGATTGACGAATAGTCTCAGCTTAATGGAGGGCCTGAATGATCGCGCTCCAATCTGACAAGTTAGTTCTCGGGTGATGGATGGAGGCTGCGTGTCTTTGTGTACTTATTGTTTTAACTATAGATCTTAAATAAGAAATGGAACCACAAACATTAGCTATATAGCGTTATAAGAATGAATTTTTGGGTATGAGTATGTCATTACCTTTTGATGTCATATGGTACCTTCCTCAAACGGATTCGGATTCTGCGTATCCAGACATATAATTTACTAATATTAATTAAGTTAATAGATAATGTATGTAGCCAATTCATTTATCCTTTAGTAAAACTTCTATATTAATTATTTCATTCGCACAACAAATTAGGGTGTTAATTTCATTTCAGATTCAAAGCCACTCGTGCTGAACAATTGGCAGATCTATTATTGAATAAGCTCGGATATGTTTAGTTCGTATTAAAATGTACCTTTAACTGTTTTATTAAACATATAAATTGATAAATGTTGTGTATGTAATTTACATTTATATTTATTCACTATTTAGCTACTAAATATTTCCTTCTTAAATTATAATATATTACAAATTGTAGAAAATATCCAGTTAGAAAAAAATTAACGTGGCGTATAAACTACATTTAATCTTCTCATTATCTACATTGGCAATTTAGCTTAAAAAGCAGCTGAAAATACGAAGAACAAAATAGTAATTGAAAATTGTAAAGCACAATATTACCATTAAAATCTTCACTAACAACAACATAAACTTTCAATAACTTTACCGCAACGTAAATCAATTACGTACAACGATCAAATAGTTACCAACATTGCTAGTGAACTATGTGAGAAAATTATAACTGTATTGCTATGTATATCGCGTAGCTGTCGCTAAATTGCATATTTTCCGCGTACATATTAGGTGCTTGTTCCAAATTAGTTTTCATATTACTAAACAGTTTCATATATACCCAATAACGCAATGGTTAGACAATTCCAGTATTTTTTGAAAGAATAAATTCCTTAAATAATTTAGTTTTTCGGAGGAGCTGTTTTGATTGATACCTGCTGCTGAATTTCACCGTCGAACAGTGAGGCAAAATACAAAGTTTCATCGCTTTCAGTTCGATATTTGTCGTTTCACAACTGAGCGTTTTTTAAGGCATTTTGTGCCGCGCAGCATCTCTCTGTGGAGTCAGCTACGAGCAGGGGTATTTACAAACCAATCCGTCTTGGGGATCTTCAAGAAAAGAGCGTACATATTCCTTAAAGGTTAGCATGGTCCCCGTGCTCTTCAAGGACTAGGGGTGCCCATGGGCGGAGGACCGCTTGCCCTAGGTGAGCCTCCTGCTCGTTTGCTTGCTTGTTGGAACCCGTGGTATAGGAAATATTTGCTATTGATACGATGAGAATTATTTCATAATAAACAACTAATTTAGAATTCTATTCTTCTAAGAAAATACTAAAACCGCTTACATATTGCTTTCATTGCAATTTAATAAAGAACATCCACTCGTTTAGAAATAAAAATTTACGATACTCTATTCTTTATATATTACTAAATATTTTCATTCACTTCAATGTAATAAAAGGACATTATACATAATAATACATACGTATATATATATATGTTATTTGTGCATCGTGAAATCCACTAACTTAAATAATGTCCTCTCGTCTAAAAAAGCTATCACGTAGCAATTTAGTGACAAAAAGGCGACAAGCCATATTGAATAAGCAAATGTATTCAAGGGGCCCATTTCGGATTCTGTCCCACGCATGTGTCATAGACAGTGGCACTCTAGGGACTAAGGTAGACGGACAAAAACTGAATATTGCAGATATGTTCACATTATTGTAACACGGTTCCAACATGTTGTACGGCACGAGTTAATATTTATTTCGATCATCGTTTACAATTAAAATTTAAGCAACGTTAGAAGAAAAAATAATGTTTACCAGTCTAATTATATCATAGAAAACATTAAAACAAAACAATATAAAAATCTAGGTAAAAAGACGGGAAAATTAAGCAATAAATTAATATTAATTTCCATTTAAAAAATGGGAAATATACGATAACTTGACTTTTCAAATAAAATATACCTTTTTTTACGCAAGATGTAATGGTAACTTATGTTTTCTTCAAAATCTATCTTTATACAAACTTTTAACTAAGCTTCAGTCATGATATCTTCAAAAATTTTCTTCAAAAAAAGACTTTCAAAAATTTAAGATACAAATTGGTCAAAATCATAGCTTCCAAACGTCTTACAAACTGAAGTTAGACTCATAAAACACCCAGATCCGAATATAACAGTCAATATAGTCAATCGGGACTTATATCTTTGCTCTATGTTTGCATAACCATTAGTAACTGGAGCTATTAACATCCAAATCCCAAGCGACAATATTGCTTAAAAATTCTTGTACCTTGAAGTAAGATATTAGTACCCTTTTCTTATAAATATTTAAATTTATTTTTAAATTAATCATGATAAAATTGGAAAATTTTCCTGAACAATGAACACTTCATCCCTAGCTATAATACATAATGGATAACAACCTCGCTAGTTTCAATAAAAGGATTTTTTGCATACTTCTAACATTTTGTGATATTGTAATGTCGCTCCGTAACAATTTATCCTCCCTTATACGAGACGTATTTTAAATGATAATATTATCCATTCATAGAGAAACATTTTTGATATTACTGCTTTACTTTCTAAAATATATTTATTGCTGTTTATTTAAGAAAAATTTTCAACGGTGACCTGTAATTATTGTGGTATGCCACTGCGTTTTTAAATTTTTTTATAATTGTATAACGGACAATGGAGCAGGTGGGTCATCTATATGGTAAGAGAACAAAACCGCCCAAGGGCAACCGCGCCATGTTCTGCGAATTAGTTGTGTTGCCGGCTTTTTAAGGGCATTTAAGCTTTATGGGCCTTCGATATCCTCACTCACTCAGCGAAACAGTAGAAATATCGTTTCAAGTATAACTACCATTTCACGCTGAGTATTCTATGAGCTGTGGTGTCACTTCGGACAAGGCGGCTCAATTAGTCCGTTAGCATATGTTTCAGCATGGCACTCCCACGTGTGCGAGTGCCATGCAAATTTAATTATATTTGGCCGGACGGGGATTGGAACCCGATACCTCGCGCTTCATGGTAGACTTTTAAAACCATTTAGCTTCTCAAGGGCTTGACAAAAACCAGAAAAACAACGAAAAATCTAACATATTATAATTAACATATTATATTCTAAAAACTCAAATTAAAAATTGTTAGTAAAAATATAACCTATTATCAAAAAACAGCATATTGATGATTTTATATTAACAATATTTTGTTAAAACTGTTTAATATAATAATATTTTGTGTTTCAAATAATTTATCAAATATACCGAATATTATACAATTGACGCGTATACTAAATATTGTCTCAACAGAATATTGATACTGAAACAGTATATTTTCACTGTTAGTGAAAGTTTGAATTCTCAAGTATCTCGGTGTTCTTACGTACTTCAATTAGCAGATTCTACCTCCGAGATAAACAGATTATTTTCGGATTGTTGAACTAAATAGAGTTGTGCGGCTCATTACTACGAAGCGGTTGTAGGTACAATGTGAGATTGGAACTGATCTTAAATGCAAACCACGAGCCAAAGAATCTCATTAGCGAGACGACTCCGCCACCTAGGCATGAGGAGCTATTCTGGTTTTTTTTTCAGTACGTAAATTTTTGGTATTCCATAATCAAATTTTCATAAAAACGTAATGGAGTTTAAAGGCCATACCAACAGAGAGCCGCGTGTCTTCTTATATGTTGTATGCGCTACCTAGATATGCAATTAGTTTCTTCGAATTGTGAATGTAAAATTCACTATTTTTTGTTATTACCAACTTTTTGAGATTTTTATTCAATCTGATTTACTAATGTTCAATATATTCCTTTCCAACTATCTTTGGCAAATTTCCAATTTGATGTTATACTCATTCGTCAGGACTAATGTTTGATAACCATTTCTACTCGTAATAAAACAGCGATTAAAAATAAATTGCCGTCTAAATTTCTATTACTACAAATAAAACACAAAGTGACTGTAATATCCTAAAGTAAATTCATCTATGATCATTACCATTATCAGCCTATCAAGTCCAGTGCTGGACATAGGCCTACCCCAAAGACGCCCACTTATTGCGATCTTGAGCGATCTGGATCCAGTGGTTGCCCGCGACCTTCATGAGATCGTCTTTCCATCGCATGGCGGGACGTCCCACTCTGTGTTTTCATCGCGTATCATCGATGATATCTATATAAAATTCAATGTCAAAGTAACGATATTATTTAACGTTAATGCAATATAAGAATCGAAATCCTTTCAATGTGAATAAGCACATTTGTAAGACGTAGTGAAGACATCGCGTTTGCATTCGTAGCAGTTCGCTCATTGGAAAATCACTGTCGTCCACTGAATACTGAACGGCGTGTATTAGCGCCGAAACATTCTCTCACGCTGCATACCAAACCAGATTCATTTTATTATCATATTGAAATAAGGGATCTCACTAATATGTACATTAATCACTTATAAATTAAAAACGTTAAAAAGTCAACCAAATTTCTTTCTTTAACGCTAATCCTTTTTTTTATTTTTTTATGATATAGCGTATAATGGAGCAGGTGGGTTTCCTATATGATAAGAGAACACTACCACCCATGGACAACCGCGCCACAGTCCGAGCAATTGTTGTGTTGCCGGCTTTTTATACCACTTAAGCGGAATTTTTGATACGAATTAACATTTTATTTATTAATTTTTCAAATTATTCTCTTATAAATAGCAGAAAGCACAATTTTGTAGGAGTTTTTTATTTCTGTCAATGAAAACATGCTGTTTGCTCCACAGATAAAAACACATTATTTATTTTTCTTTTAACACAGACTCTGACTCGTCCCCTCGTTTATGTCACAATCGCGACAAAAATAAATTTGAAAAGCGCTCATCAAAATGATTTCTCTAACAACGGCAATCGCCTATTCAAAAAAACTTGTACAATTCTGCACAAGGCCTGTAGACCCACATCATTCGCACAATACATGATGTACGTTTTGAAGAAAAATCGTGGAAAAGCCGCGTGACAAATTAAATCATTTGTGTGCCGTTTTAATATTACTCTATGTTATTTTCATTATTCAAGAAAAATTATTTTGCGTTTGGTTCTCGACTATTTCATTTGTTTACAAAAATGCAATTTTCTATTTTATTTTAATCTATGCCATAGTACCCAAACTTTATTTACTTCTAATAAGAACTAGTTTCTAGACCGTGTACCTAAATTTTAGATTTGATTAATTCTAAACATTACAAATAGCATTCTACTTATGCTATTGTTGACATATAGACCACATGTGATCTGAGATATCTGTAACATGGAGTTGTTTGTAAATATTGGTTCAGGCTTCAACACGATAATCTCATTTGGCATCCAAGCTATTAAGACAATCTGACCTACCTAGTTCAATTATTACCTATACGTACATTTAGCAATGCTTGTAGATTTTTAAACATGTGCTGTTTTTTATATATAATAATGAATATAATACGAAATTTTAAAAATTACAAAGTTATCGCACACATCCTCTTTTTTCAAACGTGTTTGATCCTTGTCATTAAATTTTCCCCAAAACAAACGACTAGTGTTAAAGAATTGATTCGCTTTTTCCCTGATATGAAGCATATTTTAATCTGGAATGACATTGAAACGATAAAAGGTGATGGACAGGCGTATTTTCTTGACCGCAAATGTGAATATAACAACTGTTATTTCACGAAAAATAGAAGTTTTTTCGGCGATATTCGGTACTTTGATTTAATTCTTTTCAATTTACAAGATGTGAGTATAGATTCTGAATATCTACCAGATGTGAGAGGCTACAATCAAAGATATGTATTCGTAGCTAATGGTTCGGCTGATAACTACCCTGTCTGTAATTCGAAATATGATTACTTTTTTAACTGGACCTGGACATACAGGTAAGTGCGTCTCTCTCTTCTCATCTTAATCGCTTTATTTTATTCAATGTTTAATATAAAAGTCTAAAAGATAATTTTAAATTACTAATTAATTTTTATCATATTTTATTATACTTGTAACTTAGAAGTGATATATATTAAAAACATGTTTTATTTATATACGCCTAAAAGGTTTATTTTATTTCATATTAAATGACTGATATTAAAATTATATAAAATATTTTTTTAGATATGATTCAACAATTCCATACCGATTTATAACAGTTCACAATTCACTGTATGAGGAACTCGGCAGTCATTTTCATTGGAACACTAACATGCATCCCATTGATGAGAAAATGAAATCAATGTTTTCTACAAAATCTAAAGCCGCAGTCATATTTCTCGATAAATGTTCAAGTAGAAGCAAACGAGAGGTTGTTTTAACAAATCTTCAGACTGAACTCAGGTTATTTAACTTAACCGTTGATATATTTGGTATGTGTATTTAGATTAATTAAAAACTATTGGAAATGTGAATTGAGAAGTGCGCATTTTTTTATTTCAATAAAAAATTAATTGACACATCAATCAAAGTGTTGGCCATTAGAATTATAACTTATTCCATCTTTCTGGCAGCATACGTATTTCACGTTGTAAGAACGAGTCGTCTTTTGAGGCAATCCAAGAATCAAACCAATTTTCGATTTAGTATTTTGAAAATG
Organism: Delias oraia; assembly: GCA_018230265.1. Taxonomy (NCBI): domain Eukaryota; kingdom Metazoa; phylum Arthropoda; class Insecta; order Lepidoptera; family Pieridae; genus Delias; species Delias oraia. The sequence goes on along the minus strand of DWCF01002829.1, from coordinate 6,594 downwards.
GTAGTCGGATGGGTCAATGTAGATTATACAGCGGGTAGGATAAAATTTCCCACTTCAGTATTTCCTGTATATTTTGACAAGTTGAAATAATCTTCCAATTGTTCATCTATAAATGTTTTCACTTGTCCTTCGCGCTCTTTATCATCTGTAACAAAATCCATCACTTTTAAAGCATGATAACCACTTTTGACATTTTCTAATATCTGGATGAATACATACTCAGATATATACTCAGGATGAATTTTAGTAAGAAGTTCATGAGTTTGTGTTGCATTTCGCTTTGAATTGAACAATTTTAAAAAGCCTTGTCGCTAAGTGGTTTAATAGGTCTACCACGAAGCGAGAGGTATCGGGTTCGAATCCCGGTCCTGATTATAGATTATACTTTAATTTATAATTTATTCGGTCTCTGGCAAAGATTGACAGTGGCCGGGCGAGTGTCTTCATTATAACCCGTGGGAGAGCCATGCTGAAGCATATGCGGACGCACTAATTGGGCCGGCTCACTCAACGTGAAACGGTACTTGTACTGTGTTTCGCTGAGTGAGAGAGAATATCGGGGCCCTTAAAATGCCGCTTAATTGGATTGAAAAGTCGGCAACACAACCAATACGCGGACTGTGGCGTGGTTGTCCATGGGCGGCGATATTCTCTTACCATTTTGGAGACCCTCCTGCTCTGTTGTCCGTTATACTATAAAAAAAAACAAAAGCAAAGCTTCCCGCAAATGTTGTTTTGTTGCACAAAATTTGAATATTTTATCGTAATAAAAAAACTTCTAAAATAGCTTCTGTTCACTTTACCATATTAATATGAATTTAAATATATTTTTTGACGTACTTTAAGATACAATAGCTACCAATATCAAAATACTAGCGTGTAAAATATATATAAAGTTAGTAAGAAATGCCTACATTTCAATTCACACTACAATAATTTGATATTTAATATTTATTGATCTTAGATTTACTATTTTACTTCATATTAACACCAAAACATAATGCTCCTGCCTGCATTGTTCAGATGGAATATTTCCCTGATCAAAAGTTAATTTTTTCCAAAAGAAAAGTAGGTAAGACTGGAAAGTCTGCAAGCTATGATTTGTAACACACCTATTTGTGACAATATACAAAACTTATAAATAAAAAACTATTCGAAAACTGAATTAATAAATGCCAAGAAAATGTTGCTTAGAGCTTTTATTTTCATTACATTTCATTGCCTTTAATAGAGACAACACAATTGTACATTGACATTTCTTAGTAATAATCTGCAGCAACTTTACGTTAGATGTAAATTACTTATAAGTGTATGTTGTGTCATGATTTTCATCCTAAATTATGTTCCCTGAAATATAAAATAAAACAATCCGGTAATATGGGTAGTGGGGTTCTAAAATCCATATATTTAAAATCATATACATCACAACGCTACTTGGAAATCCCAATAAAATCGCTTCACATTTTACTGTATAGGTAAATGTGGTTCAAAACACTGCAAACGAAGAAACATGCAGCCTTGTTTTTGGAGGGTGAAAAAGATTTATTATTTTTACCTCGCATTTGAAGATTCTATGTCATCTGATTATATCACCCAGGCAGTCTTGAATGGATATGACAATTATGCAGTTCCAGTTGTCTTAGGTGGAGTACAATATGATAAGTATGAAGATTATTTTTCTAATTTTTAGCTTTAATTAAGTATTATCTGACTCGGCGAATGTATTTTGTTAGTCTATGTAATATAACGTAATTTTCTTTTGTATAAGTATTTCCAAGATCGAGTCAGTAGGTCCTGCAACATCACAAACACAAAATTTAACTCTTTATAATATTAGTGTAGATTAATAAGCTTTTGTTAAAACTGATACGATATAAGTTTTTTGTTTCTAAGTCAATCGTCCAAAATAGGTATATATTAATATTTCTTTTATTATTCAATTTGTTTTGCTTGTAAAAAATTAAACGTTCTTTAAATTAAACTTGACTCAAGCTCGGCTTGTATTCTAGGTATCTACCGCCCGGCTCATACTTAAATGCAGTCAATACATCAGCTGTGACTCTGGCCAAAACTATGTATGATATAATACAGCACAGGGACAAGTATTATGAGTTTTTTCGGTGGCGGAACCATTACATCATCAGTAGATCGTCGCCACTGGATGGTTGTGAATTGTGTCGACTTATGAACTATCCAGTTAGTTTAACACAGAGATCCACGTATGAAAAATTCAGGAGTTGGTGGAATCCTAACTACCAGAAAAGATGTAAAGATTCATAATATTTTTATTAACAAGGCTGAAAGAGAAATTTAGGTTTTTAATATATTATTAAATTTAATATCATATTGGTTGCCTACATTCTTCATTAGTATATACAGAAAAAATATTGGTGTCTATGCATGTTTATAACAAAAATTCCATAATTTGATGAAAGATATACTCTTACTGATTAAAGATATTGCAAAGCCATACAGATGAAGTCGCGTTAAATGTCGTATTTTAGAAATACTCTTTAGAAAAAAATAAAAATAAATTTTCGCAATAATATTTACTCACGCCCGTGGGAGAGCCATGCTGAAGCACATGCTGAAGCATTGATTGGGCCAGCTCGTCTGAAGTGATACTAAGAGATCACAGAATGTTCAGCGTGGAATATTTGTACTTGAAACGGTACTTATACTGTGTTTCGCTGAGTGGATGATGATATCAGAGGCTCTTTAAAAGGCCACTTAAGTGGCGTAAAAAGCTAGCAACACAACCAATGCGTGGATTGTGGTGTGGTTGTCCATGGGCAGCGGTGTTTTCTTACCATATAGGAGACCTGCTACCTTGTCTGATATACCAAAAAAAATATATAAAAGGACAAAGTTGCATTTCGTAGCGCCAACGCATTTTAAACATTTGTGATATATTTTAATTATTCAACAATAACTATTCAGTCACTATTATTCAAAACAAAAAACGAACTTTAAATTAAAACTGAAAAAACATCACCAAACAGGAAGAATAATTAAACCACCGGGCGAAAATTCGGTGAACAGAATCACACCCATTCCGCAAACATGGATTAAAAGTTTAAATTATTTTAACAGATTAAAATGTATGATAAAACAGTGTATTCATTGGGTATCGTTGACACTTCGCGTCCCTTGTTAATTTAACTTTAAATCCTGTAGTTTATCTCTGTAAGTAATTTAACAGGAAAATAAAACTTTATATAACATTTAATATATAAAAATTCGATAAGTTATCAAGACATGTATATAAGTATATAACATATACATTCGTTAAAGGACATTCGCTTTATTTAGTATATCTTTATAAAATAATTATATTTACTCTGTAGCTCTAAATATGTTGCTGTCACTGAAAAATGTATTATAGTTTATACATTTCATCTGACGAATCATTTCATCATAGAAAGACGAAGATAACTTAGAGCTTATGGATTTGAATAATATAGGATGCTGGTCAAAATGCAGCAATCATGTATCGGCAAGTTATCATAAATTGAGTTGGATAAATCATAAAATAGCTGGCCAAAGTTAAACCAAAACTTGCGCTGGTAAAGACGCCGATACACTTAACTATTTAGTGGTAAGTCGATAAGTCCAACTTCAACTATCGGAAAGCCGTTGAAACTGCAGTACGTAATCCTGCTCCATTTTTAATAAGCCCTCTGAGTTCAAGTAGCTTTAAAATTACACAAAGATTTTATTTTGAAGGAGCTATATAATAATTATATTAATTTGTTCAGCTGAATTCATTCCTTATATTGCGTATATTAACTGAATACTTGCACGATATTATAGTTAAAAGCAACTCAACGATCGGATACAATTATGTTGTTGTTTCTAGATTTAATAACAACGTTACCTATTTATTATTATCATTATCATTGCAGCCGTTGGACAGCCACTGTTGCACATAGGCCTCCATTCGGACCTCCATGCAAACCAGTCGGAAGCGTCCTGCATCCAGCGTCTTCCGGCGACCTTTACAAGGTCGTCTTTCGATCTCATGGGTGGACGTCCAATATATAGCTAAATACTACATCTGAATAATTTATATTAATTATTGAAATATTTTTACGTGATAACAAAGATATCTAATTGCATAGCACACAGTGGCACAGAGGTTAATGATAGACCCAATTTTCTGAAGTTCAAAGGAGGAAATAAGAAGGTTGTATACGAAGTTTGCGCGATTCACCAAGAATATTAACAGTTTTTGTTACTTGAGAATTATTTGATATCAAAGTTATTTTTATTCGAGTACTTATGAATGAGATAATTTTACGACTGTCATTAGTATTAATATTTAAATTAAGCGATTTAACAATAAAAACTCGTATCATTTAAGTTAACCTTTACGATAGTTTTAGTACTGTTTAAGCGGCGTAAAGAGCCGGCAACACAACCAATGCGCGGACTGTGGCGCGTTTGTTCATGGGTGGCAGTGTTCTCTTACCACATATAAGACCCTGCTCCGTTGTCCGCTAAAGAATAAAAAAAATGATATGAAAGCGTATTTGAGACTTGAGACCGATATTATAAAGTGGTAAAGATTGTGTATTGGTGACGTAGTGTATATCTGGACCTTCTGAACCAATCTCAAAAAGTTTTATAACAATAGAAAGCTATGTTATTTGTGAGTAACATGGCCCGTAACATTTACCCGTAAGTCAAATGCTTTTTCGTGGTAGTCGAATTTGCAAAGTAAATCGAACGAAATATTTCTTATGAACGCTGCCTTAATGATGACGATATGCGGGTAGGATTGAGTTTTAGAGAAAATGTAGAGCTTGATAATATCAATTAAAAAGTCCGCGACAGCTTTTGTTTTTTAATCTATAGCGGACAACCGCGCCGCACTCCGCGCATTGCGGTTCTGTTGCCGGCTTTTTACGACGCTTAAGCATTTATCTAACTTTCATATTTATATGGGAAAAAAATTTCCGGCTTGGGTACTAAGTATACTAATAAAATTATAGCTAACTCAAGTTGTGACACATTTAGAACGCAGTTGTATTTTTAATAATATTTACTGCAACAATTAATGAGGTGCTGTAATTAATAATTAAATCGAATGCCATTATCTAATTCGTTTTAATTATCATAAATTAACTGCAGCCACATAACAGCGTAACTGATAACATTATGGTAATGTATAAGATCGTCGGTTCGCATCAGTGTAAGTTTTTGTCACCATCTTGGTTTCCATTTGCAATTCAAATGAATGATAACTCCAATAGGTGCTACTTAGTTTATAAATGATTGGTAAATTGCCAAGACTTCATCCTTTAGATAGTAATTGCTTCGTGAACTAATTATAATTTAGAAAAGTGACAATTTATTTCAATATTATGAAGAACACGACTGAACGTTTTTTAAAGAGGTATTCTATAACTAATACGACTTAGTAACCTTCAAAAATAGAGCGTGTGTAAAAGGCCAGTGAGACACCCACGGCCCAGCAAGGGCTGGGGACATCCATGGGCGAATTACCGGTTATCCTATATGAGCTTTCTGCTGGTTTGCCTCCCTATTTTCATTAAAAAAAAGCGTCGTGGTCGAGTGGTCTTTTAAGTTAACGTGATATCATTGGTCTGGTACCAATTTGATCACACGCCAAAAGCCAAGCGAATGTCTCAACACTGACTCACATTTGGGAAAACCCTGCTGATGTTTATGATAACGCGATACCACGGAAATATAGAATACTACCGAGAAACAATACTTGTACTGTGTTTCGCTGAGTGAGTGAAGATACCGGAGTTATATGAAGAGTTAGACGATGGTATTCTCTTCCCATAGTGCCCCGTTGTCCGACATATAATATTGATATCAGTCTCCTTTTTGAAACATATGTTATAGTTAAAAATATAATTTTAAATTTACTTGACGATAATAACTACTATACATACTACTACTACTACTACTATTACCTATATTTTATCAAAGTAGAAAATCTGTTTATATTGCTTCTTGTTATCCGGCGTTATTAAATGAGACTGTCGCTTGTTTAATCTAGTAAATTAAAGAACATAATAAATGAATTTTTAGGAATAACAAACTAGTTTATACCACCAACCTTCGTTATTTTATACCCTCGAAGCAACGTCAGAAAATGTCTTACCATAAACAAACCGCGCGGCGGCAACAGTAAACATTTTCTTTTCGAAATGAAATAGGAAGTTAGTTGTGCAAAGTAATCCGTTCCGACACTCAGTTTACGTACGTAAATTAGTTGCTAGTACTGTCTGTGAAAAAGTTAAATTGACTTCTTGACTTCAGTTAGCCAGTTCCTTTAAGCGACTCTTGGAAATAAAAGTTATGATAAGTATACAAGCGATCTTAATTTATACCTGAAAAATAGTTTATTTGTATATTTTAAGAGTATTAATTTGTTTGTAGTTTTATATACAGTGTAAACTCCATGTAACGTCCCTCGATTTAACGACAAATTCCCTAAAGCGTCGAAATCAATTGGCTTTAGTTGGTTTAGCTTGTCTTTCATCCACCTTTTCTTCTCTCCATTTAACGACAACTCTTTATAACGCTATAAAATGCACAGTCTCTTCAGTGTCGTTA
>DWCF01002828.1:0-22128 GCA_018230265.1 Delias oraia | reverse complement strand
TTAATATACTGATACTGTTACTGATACTCAAATTGAAGACATCTTAGATAAAATAAAGATTAAGAAAGTAGATAATTAAGAAAAAGAATTATTTACTTGCTAATTAAAAAAAACATTAATGTTACATTTTTGATAATACACAGATTAATTCAAATATTTAATAATACTAGTTGAATTAAATTTAATTAAACTTTAATATTATATCCTTACTTGTGCCAGGAGAAGAGAGGCCAAGCTTAGAATTAAACTAAATGTGACATCTTCATAGCATGAACGCGGAAGGCAAATTTGAAATAACACTTGCGAAGTAAAATGTATGGAAGACGCTTTGACGGTTCTTACAGAAATTTTATAATTTAAAATTGTTTCTTTTAACAAACTTCATAACTAAGTGTAGCTATTAATAAATCAAGAAATTATGTGATGTTTGAAATATATTTGTTCGAAAGTGTTTGGTAAAGTTAGTATATGAATTACTGAGATCTATTCCCGTTAAAAATATAATTGTGTTAGTTTGATAGCAATGATTAAAATAGGTTAGTCCTAAGTATCTTTTTAAGGTATTGTTATCCAAAGTTTTATCTTAGATTGACTTTTATAATAGAAAACCTTAGTCTTGCTGAAACAATATGCTGAATCACTAATTAAGCTGGCTCACTCGAAGTGATACCACGGGCTCACAGAATACTCAGCGTGAAACGGTACTTGTGTTTGACAGACATTGAATATAACAATATGCTTTAATTGTCGGACGCCTGACCAATTTACAAAGCGTTTCAGAGTTCCTTATGAGTGTATAAAATTTCTCTGTACATCTAATGCGTTGCTTCATGTCCTCATTTATTATAATTCGTTCACACTAATTTAGACTGTCACTTTATAACATTAGGGCTGAAAATACCCTGTATAAACTTTCAAGTAAGTGTTATAAGAGCCATATCTGGGTATATTTATGACAAGGCCGCAGTGGTCGGTCCCAAGACTCCTATATGATACCACAAAATTTCCTATCTCACCTTCAAAGTTATGGAGGAAAAGATTACGGGCTTTGCTTTGTCTAACAAATAGAGTTTCTTTATAATTCCTGATATACTAGTAATACATGTAAATTTTCCAATACAGAGATAAAATTTAAATCACCCTTAATTAATTATAATAGTTTTAGTAATAAATTTATCATAATTATTAGTATTAATCAACTCACAAATACTAACAGTTTCACATTGCCGTTATATAAAACCAATATGTGTTATCTAATCTTTATATTAAACCACATTCGGAATTGCTAGAAATTTCCGTGTATATATTTTTTACTAATTTTACACAAATTCTAACGTAAAGATAGCTTTTTCTATATTTTCAAGAGTAAAAACATTATTAATATTGTTTCAAATCAAATCTTATTTATGTTTATGCACTGTACTGTGAATCCTAGTATTAATTTTATATTATCAACTTTCAATTTGTTTTTAAATTGCAAATTTAATAACCTAGTAAAAAAATTATGAGAATTATTAGATTGAGAATTAACATTTAAATACAAATAAACTTTAAAATTGATTTTTAAAAGTTTGGGTCAACTTTTATCATTTACATTTTTCATTGTATAGCCTATGTGGATAGCCTGAAGTGATACAGCGCGAACTTTAATAACATCCAAATATAATAAAAACCAGGCGTCGCCATTTCAAATATTACACAGTAAATATAAATTTAAATTCAAAAATGCCAATTTCAGACAATATATAAAGGACTTGTGCGTAATTGCTTTTTGAGCTGATATAACATGCCGCAACAAAACGGAATCTCCGCCACACGCCAACTCGCACGTATGCAGTTTTTTTAAATATTTGAATAGCAGCAAATGTATAGCAGGCGAACAAGCGGCCTTCTATGGATACCCAAAGCATCGTCCAATCATGTTTTATTTTTAGGTCCCTAAGTAGTGCAAGGGGTGCGAAGAATCTCCGGCTGACGCACGGCTACCGCCACCAAAAGACCTTGCACGTGGCGACAAACAACGCACGCATTTTGGACGTCTTTGGTGGAGATCTATGTCCAGCAGTGGGCTTGTTGGGCTGATGATGATGATGATAAAGTAGTAATTCAAAATAACTTCCAAAGATGACCGATTGCAGAATTGTGAATAGTTCAATTCAGAAAATATAATGTTTTTTTATTGTTTTTATTGTCTTAGTAGTTTGGTGAATTAGAAAAACAAATTAAATTTTCATTCCAATAATCACAATCATATAAATAGACTAATGTAAAGATAGATTTGTAAGAAAACTCTACGAGTATATATGGTTAATTTCAAAATAATCTGTATTTTTTCTTCTAGTATGGGGTTTTCGTGCTTTAAAATAAATATCTTCTGTTATAAGATAGCGTTGTATAACATATGTAATTAATTTCATACACTTACCTAGTAATCATATTTATATGTAGACCCATGGACACGATAAATTTATAAAAAAAAAACGCTGCTTATGATGAAATTCGAAATAATATGTATACTTTTCTACATTAGGGCTTCTATTCTGAAAAAAAAGTTTAAGTTGTTAGATAGAGTTGTAGAACATATAAAATAATATTACACTTAAATATTCATTTCTATATATGTACATAGATACATATGGAAACTCCGTGTTGTACCAGGCAGTAGATATTCATGAGTGAACATAATTCCATATGCCCCTAATCGTCACATCTATTACAGAGAAGTATATGATATACTGTAATACTAAAATTAACATAGTATACATGGTACAATATTAAGTCTATTGTTACTATAATATTAATGATGGTATTCAGACTGCAATAGTAGATATATATAGAACTGGTATATTGTTAATGGTATAGCGAGCAACAGAGCAGGCGAGTCTTCTCTATGGTAAAAGATTACTGCCACCCGTAGTTGTGTTGCCGGCTCTTTATGTCGCTGAAATCACATAATTATATGGGCCATCAATATCCTCGCTCACTTCGCGAATCATCGTACAAGTATTGATTCACGCTATTATTCTATGAACAGGTGTCACTTCAAACGAGTTGGCTCAATTAGTGCGTGAGCATATTCTTCAGCGTGGGTCTCTGATGAGTGAGATAGTGTTGAGATCAAAAATCAAATAAATTATAATTAGAACCGGGATCAAACCTCTTACCTCTGGCTTCGTGGTAGACTTATAAGACCATTTAGCTACGACTCCATATAAAATATTTTTTGTTTAGAATATTTAATACATTATGCAATTTCATTGTTAATTGTTTTAAATTGAATGATATTTTTATTGGAAGGGACTGATTTTTGACCGCTTGGATAATATTAAATTTCGAAAGGAACAGATTTCAAGAATAATATACTGTTGGGGATGGTATCAGTAAAATACTGCAGGCATTAGAAGCAAAAATAGAAATAGCTTTGTTAGAATTTAAATCGAATATGAAGCTTTACTCAGACAAGTTTAAAGTAGCTACGAGATTCAATACAAAGATAATGAAAATATATTGGAGATGGTGTTTGTTGTAGAGATAATTTAATTATGAAGTTTTGTATTCATATAAATTGAATTAAAATTAATGAAAAATATACAGACTTATTTAAATTATTTAATTTAAAGATAAAGAGGTTCTATCTTGCGTGATAGTCATGTTTATAAAATTGATAGCTGACAACAGCAGATGTATTTTTTAATGATGTATCACAAATTTGTACAGATAAATTGGACTGTGAAATGAAATTATGTTGATATTAAAAAAAAACGTTGATGAGTTCTCGGGTGAACCTAATATGAATGTATATGAACCTATACCATAATTTCAAAAAAATCAAGAAATTGCAACAGAGCTAGACTATTAAAATGTAGATTATTAATTTATAATTTTGTAAAAAGCTAAATCACCACATAAAACTGTTAACTCAAAAAGGTCTTGACCCATTCGTATGTACGGACTTATTTTATGTGTTTAGGATTTTTACGTGACGGATCTGAAGAGCCTTTCTTAGCAAATATAAGTTGAATAAATTACATTTTATTACGATATTATCAACTATGGAAATAAAAAATATGGAAAAGGGAAGGCCGGAATATATGTGGGTATTATAATCCTATAAAGATAAATCCTTTACGTTACAATAAAACTATACCTCTCAGTAATATTTCCAATACGAAAATTTATACTTGGTAGATAGCAAAAACTGGCAGTAAATGTACATCGTAAATATATGAATGGGCTTATTTTTATATTTCAGAACACACTACGTCTTATTATTACAGATTCACATTTTTTTTAAAGAATTCATTTTGAACTAATTATATAATTGTAAGTCATTTTTCTTGTCTTATATAGTTCTAATAGTAACATAAACTATAATTTAATATTTTTTTTATGAAATAGCAGAAAACGGGAAGGTGGAACTCCCGCTGCGCCTCCGCCCTTTACATAACCACTTTTTAAACACCTACAAAGCGGTACAACTGTCGGTTTGTCCAATGTGATACGCCGGGCTCACAGAAAACTCAGCGTGAATTGATACTTGACTGTATTTCGCAGAGTGAGTGAGGATTTCGGAAGCACTTAAAAATGCCGCTGAATTAAAAATCTGGTAACACAACCATGCGAGGACTGTGGCGCGATTGTTCATGGGCGGTGGTGTTCTCTTACCATATAGAAGATACCTGCTCCGTTGTCCGCTGCAGAATAAAAAAAAATTAGTAATCTGTTATCCCCACTCACTCTGTGATATGTAGTATAAATACTACTTGTATTCTTCACACTGGTATTCTTTAAGCCCGTGGTATCACTCTTGATGAGCCGGGCGAATGTGTTAGCATATTCTATAATAGCTCTGCCATGATTTTCTCTCTTCTAAGGACCGAATACATATTTAAATCAAACTATAAATTATTGTCAAACCGGGAATTGAATCCTGTATTCATGATCTTATAATAGCTACCAAGACCTTGGCTCTGATTCTAAGCGTTATAGAGATCACAGTTGATTTTGAAAATAAATTCGAATATATTATAGGAAGTTATTTTAGTATATTATATTCAACTCTCTGAAGTAACATAAATACATCAATCATTTTACCGTGATGTTAAATAAAAACATTAATAAATATGTATCTATTTTATTTGTCAAAGTTAGTCCTATACTAATACCTTAAGACAAATTTAATACATAATTCATCCAGCTTTGTATTGATAAAAAAATCTTCGTAAATCTTATTTACAAAAGATATTTACAGTAAAATGAACTACAATTTCAAAATGGGTGCTAATTCTAACGTCTATTGTGTAAAAAAGTATATACATAAATGATTACATGCTTTTTCTTATATACTAGAACACTTTTGTTATATACAAATATGGGAAATTACAACGAAAAATGTTTAAACACAATTTTAAATGTACTCGATAAATAGGCACAAATATCTTATTCCCTTTTACTATTAAAAATTTTACCATTTACATTATTTTCATATAGTAAATACGAACTTTAATACTAAATAAATATCTTCTAAGACAAAGAATCGTTCATAAATTCGACTGATAAAAAACAGACGGTATACTTAAACGTTTAAAATTTCTCTTATTTAAAAAATCATTAATAATTTCTAATAAATAAATTTTAGACTCTTTTAGAGACATTGGTATGACATACCGTTTACATGTTGTTACAGAACAACATTGAGTATAGCCAGGTATTAGATTTATGAAATCCTTAGTTTTTAGTAAACTTAGTTTTACTAAACTATGTATTTACAATGCTCTTAATTTGAGAGCCTGGGTTGCGGTTTGTTTTTTTATATTGAAGATACTTCAACCTCAAGTTTTGAGAACGTTAATTTCGCAGAGGGTAGAATAATATTTGTCAGTTTACTCGAGTCAAGTATAATGCCGATTTTTCATATTGTGTGCGTAGCACTCAAATATACTTTACTACGCAAAGAAATACTCCAGAGATTCTGATATTATGTAGTTAAAATGGTTTATTATAGATAAAATGGTATATTAATATTAGAAAAAGATTTTTTTCGTTTTAAATTAAACATTTGCTACTCTTATTCAAAATAACAAAGATGGAAAGGCTGGAAGAGCAAGATTTGTCTATAAACTGAGTCGTTTAAAGCGATGGTTCTTAACCTATTTCAACCACGGACCCTAGGGATTCAAGAACAGTTTTCGCAGACGCCTTAGTAAAAAAACACCTAAAAATCTATTAGGTATTTATTATTAGCATTTATCTACGGTCCAGAGATGACATCGCGGATCCCCCGAGGTCCGTGGACCACAGGTTGGGAACACTAGTTTAAAACAATGCTCCAATTTTTTTTGCCAGTCAGCCTCGCAATTTGGTACATAAAAATATTAAGAGAATAAAGAAAACTTTATTCGCCTTAATTCACAAGCCAATATCAGGGTATAAGTGTATATCAAAAAATCAATCTTCTAACAAGTTTTGTACGACCCATTTAGGATATATTACCTTTAATTTTAGGGTAAAAAGATAATTTTATACATAGGTATTGAAAATAAATGAGGCGAGAGAGGTGTAACATGGGTGCTATCGATCTTTTTTATAACACGCTGAATTGATTCTGTATAAGACCCGGGAGTATTTCTATCAGTTGCGAATTTTATTATAAACTCAAATGGGAAGAGATGTTACTTTATCGCAATTTAAAAGCTTCACTTTGCCCGCATCACATTAATTCAGTAAAACTTATCCTGTGGGAAATATTAACGTAAGAAAAGAACATACGATATCATTTATTCGCTGTTAATTGGTTCAACCATCAACATTACGTTCACAGATGTTCATAAAAATTGAGGCTCAAAACCAAAAAGCTCTCATTTCGCTAACATTTCTTTAGATTTAACACCTGTCACAAGATGTGGTCATCACATATCATTCAACAATTAATCTTCATTCCCAAAGATCTCTTGGTCCTTTGAGCCGATCCAGCGAACGCCCATTATACACCTATTTTTCTTATGTGCGATGTACTAATGAATATAATTATTTTATATATTGCCAAGTATTGAGTATCTTATAATAGAGTTGTACAAATCTACAGTAAGAAATAGGTACATTTTTACAGTTAAAACTAAAAAGCAGGAAAGTACATATTTTTTACAATTTGGTTGATTTTTGTAATTTTCATCTGAGTCCATCAACTGTATTGGTATAAATGGTTGCTAGAGTACAATATAAAGAAATTAGAAGGTTAACCGACAGTGCACAAGGGGATGCCGTGTTCGCGTTGCCGTGTTGCATCGCTGCTGGGTGTTCACCTGAAAAATAAACATTTTTAACAGCAAATACCAATAATAAACTAAACTATCTCATCATAGTTAAATCTTAAATATAGCCGGACTATTTCTGATAACTTTTTCATTTATTATATTAGATATTATTTATTTTAAATATAATTACGCGAATTTATGTTATTTTTTAATTCGAAATAGATAATAGTTCATTTTTACTAAATAAAAATATTATATTTAATAGGTATAAAATAACATGCTCATAGGAATATAATCGTCGTAATGACAAACTATAGAGGTAAATGAAAAACGTATAGCGGTGGACTGAATGCCCCAAATGGTGAAAAGATAGATTTCAGCGCCCTCCATTCATACATACAAATAAAATTCAATCAATATTACAGAACACATTCTACTATATCATATGTGGTTTGAATAATGACCCATATTAAAAAAATAAATTTGCTAAGGCCAGTAGGATAAAAAGCCTTGTTCTACATATAATTTACATTGTTCAAAACAATGAAAAATTATTTACTCTTCTTTAAAAAGACTTAATGGCGCTGTAAGGTAGCTTTTTGTAATGCTAATTGTACCTGCAAAATGACCTAAGTAATCTTGCATTGTCTGAATAAAATTCTGCTTATTATCTCTAATCTCATAAACCTTGCAAATTACTCTCATTTATTTGGTAGATTTGCGTAGCTTTAATAATAGAAATTTGTAAGAAACTATAAGATTTACCTCGCTTAGATTGAATTTTCTAATTATTTCAGCGTAATTCATAATTAAATTATACAATTAGTATTTTATTTTATGTAAACGGAGGCAAACGAGCAAGAAGCTAACTTAGGATAAGCACTCCTCTGCCCATGTGCACCTCCACACCTTGCTGGGTTACGACTACGTCGCCTTTTTTATTTGAAGGTACCCAAATTGTAATGGTTTGGGTATTCCCTCTATAGGCAGCTGATTCCACTGAAAAGTGGTGCGTGCCAAATGCCTTGAAAAACGCCCAGAACGACAAACATCGAGATGATACGGAAGGATATAGTATTTCTGACAAAATCTAAGACCTTTTTATGACTCTCATTTCTTATATATGTGATAAAGTTATTGTAATGACAAAGAGATGTCAAACTATGCGTAGAAAGTTTATGTTCTATCATTATCTGTTAGCACAAATATTTACATCTTACCAAATGCCAAAAATCACGCGCGTCGTCGCTTAGTAAATTTAAAACATTTAGTACATTTTTTAGTTGTTGTTTCTATATTACTTAATTACGACTGCAAGGGCTGGGGGTGTCCATGGGCTGAAGGCCGCTTGCTCTGTGTGAACCCCTGCACTAACAAGTTGTGTTTCAAGGGAGCACCGTGATGTCACTTGTTATGATCTGACATGGACAGTTTCGGGATAGCTGAGCTTTATTTTCTGAGAATACCTACTTTCAAAAAACATACAAACAGAATCGAAGCAGTTCGATGTGTGGTATTATCAGTTGCATTGTTTACTTTGAATTGTTAATTCTACTCGTCATAAAACTGCGTTAAGTATTTAAATGACTATTGCTCAACCTTTTACATAGATTCAGAAATGTCAAGTACAGATGACGTCAATATGCGATCCGGCCATCTCTGACAACTAGTTGAGAATACACATATTGATTATCTATGAATACACATTAAGATATGATTACTTAGATAAAATCCTCTTAAGCCACGAACTGGTACCCGCCCAATAGACACACAAATGCCTATTTTGTTTGGTGAAATTAAAGTTAATAAATTCACCCGAATTCTAATTAGCATCACCTCGTTCTCATGCATATTCAAGTATTTTTGCAAAAATATGGAATATTTTTACAATTTTAATACGAGTTAAAATTTGTACAATTTTATTGCGGCATTATATAAACACACGCTGTTAAAATAATAATGAGTATGATATTTTATCTATTACGTAATTGTTTATTTATATATATATATATAAATATAAAAAATTAAATTAGTTAAAAAATTAATTAAATTTGCAATAATATTAGGTTTTTGTTAAGATAACGCAATCAAAATATTAATCAATTTGTTTAATACGTTATAGGCGAGAAAAATTGAAAAAAAAAGTTAAAATTACAATATAAAAAAATGTAGTTCCTTTGTTTACAGTGTTGTATTTTGTGCGACTCAGATATATACATCCAGATCCAATTCCAGAAATATTAGAACATTAAACGGTACATAGAAGACCAAAAAAAAGAAACTAAACCAACTATTGTAAATTTGGCTATAAAGAGTTAAAAAAAATTAAACCCTATGAGTTTCTTTTTGGTTCTTCTTTTAGAGAATAATATATATCTTTAATAAATAGTAGCTTCACTAATAATTGTACCTAAATCGACTAGCAAAAGTGAATTTTTGAATATCAATTTGAATTTTTATTTATAAGACATAACAACGATTTATATTATATAGTCTATGTATATTCCTACCATTTATGACATGTACGTTAACAGATGCCGCCTCGGCCATGGTGGGAACGCAGCTGTAATTTCCGCTGTCAGTCGGTAGTAGTTTGTTGATCGTCAATCTTGAGGTCAGCTGTTCTGTCCATTCCGTCTTCAGTCGGAGGCGTGGCTGTTCTACGATGTCATTCGCTTCCACTTCTTTATATTCTATTAGATTTGATCCTGCAAATTTTTGTTTTTATAAAACCTTTAAAGGGCTAACCTTACAATATCCTAATACGCTAGCCTAGTAATGCATAATTATTATACATATTTAATCTAATTTCTCACGAAGACAGTCTAATTTGTGTAGTTATACGTATTATTAAGGCTGTGGGATCTGTGGGTCCAGCCGGTCTTCTATATATATATACTATTTATCTAGTATATATATATACTACCGGATGAACTTTGTATCACTTACAATAAAAAAATAAAAATCTGGAGGCAAGCGAGCAGGAGGCTCACCTAGGTTACCTACTGGACCGTGGGTACATTGGCCGACCTTTCAGTAATATGTATACACTTTTATTTAAACTTTCCAAGTCATCTTGGTTTGGAAATACCTCTGCAGGTAGCTGATTCCACAAAGTGGTGGTGCGCGAAACAGAATTACTTAAAAACGCTTAGTCGATTAAATTGGTCGACAGTATATAAAATACAATATATTTGTATATAAATAATTTTGTATATAAAACATTTCTAAAGGAAAAACATTGAATGGGAAGAAATGAATTCCGAAGTAAAATATTCCATTGTACTACGAATTCAATAAGCAGAAGATATTGCTTAAAGGATGGAATATTAATTTATTATGAGAAAAGGGCTCGTAATCTTGATATACAGATTTATATTGAGTTTTAATTATTAATTATTATAAATAACTTCCTACTGCGGTTTTCACGCGATTTAATTCAGATTTTTTCCTAATATAGATCGAATAAAATAAAAGAAGTATTTTAGATAGAAAACACTAAAATTTAAATAAATTAGGAAGTAAACTAGAAAGAGCCTCTTATACGCCATCCGCCACCCATAGACATCTCTTGCGCCTGCTAAATTGTGGCTGCGTTGCTTTTTCTTACAGCAAAATGAAAGATTACAACAAAAATGCATTTAAGACTTTTATTAAACTAAAGTTAACGCAAAAATTGACACTTATGTCAATAATATTTAGTTATTTAACGAAAATTATACGCCAGAAACATGTAAAACTAGTATCGAAGGCATTAAACATAATCCAATTAATATTGATCTACTTGAAAGTTTGGAACCTCTTTACCCCGCCTATCTCAATTTACTTAAAGCAAACATATGAGAAATGTAGACGGATCATGTGTGTTTATATAAGAATATAATCCAAGGTGACACTGAAACTTAATATATATCGATCGGATCTTAGAACTTTCAAAAATAATAGTACTAAATGACATTGATAGAAGTGTACCTATATTTCATTATTCAACGTCTACATTTTCTGAGTGATTAAATAACAAATATTGTTTAACAAAAAAAACCCCATGGGAGAGCCATGTTAACGCACTAATTGGGCCGGCTCGTCCGAATGATACCAGAGGCTCACAGAATATTCTGCGTGTAACGGTACTTGTACTGTGTTTCGCAGAGTGAGGATATCGGAGGCCCTTAAAATGACGTTTATGTGGGGTAAATCGTCGGCAACACAACCAATGTGCGGAGTATGGCGCAGTTGTTCATGAGCGTTCATTATTTAATATAAATTTAATGACATGTCTATTGGCTACTCAGTTGCAAAAATAAAAACTTAAGTCACTCTGCAACAGAATAATGCGCCATTGTTCTTTAATAATAGACATAATGACATAAAAATTATACAGAAATAACCTGACGTTTAAAGCTTTAAGTCGATAAAAATAGCAAAGCATATTATATTATACATATTTCCCATGGTTGTTACAAAACAAATCTTTTTTCCTCAGTTTCTGAATTGTTGTGCCAAATATGTTTAACGTTAAGCTATTGATCTTGTTGAGATAAAATAGTGATTTTATGTGATCGAGTTGAATCAATAAGTTATAGTTCGGTGTTTCCGACCGTCATTGTTGAGTGGTTTTGTTAGCTACCGTGACTTCATAGAAAGCAGGTTTGATCCCCAGTCTGAATAGAATTTATAATTTAAATTTTAAATTGTATTGTATTGGAAGAAGCAATAAGCACATATTTATCTATGGGTGAGTCAATTGAAGTATATCAACATACTTTTTGCGATAGTTCGGACGGAATGATGCTGACTTACAAATATGCCAGGGCTAAAAATTATTCACTGAATGGAAATGGTTATCGGTTATCTCCTTCAAAAGTCAGCAACATAACCAAAGCGAAAATTAAAGCGCAGTTCTCCATGACGATAATCTCATAGAATCTGCTTCAACGTCTGCCATATAAGTCTTTGTGTAATACTGTACATATAAGAAGAAGAATGTACTAGAGTTTTTGTAACCGTTAATGAGTTGCATAATGTTGCTTACCCTTATACCAGAAGATGGTGCCCAAGTCGTGAGGTCCTTGACTCAAAATACACGTCAGGGCCAATAAACTGCCAGTCTTCACGTATAAATCAGCCGGACCCAGGATATGCGCCTTTGCTTCTGTTCGCAAAACATAATCTTTATATACAAATTGTCAATTACTTTCTATCCAGTATAAAACATATATTTTCAAGTTTTTTTTATGGTATAGAGGAAAACGGAGCAAGTGGTCTTATATGGTAAGAGAACACCGCCGTCGATGGACAGCCACACCACAGTCTGCGCATTACTTGTGTTGCCGATTTTTACGCCACTTTAGCGGCATTTTTATGGGTCTCCGATATCCTCATTCACTCAGCGAAACACAGTAAAAGCACCGTTTTAAGAACAACTACCATTTCACGCTGAGTATTCTGTGAGCCCGTGGTATCACATCAGACGAGCCAGCCCAATTAATACGCGCGCATATTTATATTTTTCAAAATGTTTTAAACTGATAAGCAAATTAAATCAGATTATTGTTATTTCAATAGAAAGATTTTTAAAAACTATTTCAGTTATGTAGCCATTTTTAAGTGATATAAAATGAAGTAACGTGAAAAAACCTGGTTGTTTCATAAACTACAATATCTTTTTACAAATAATGCTTTGATATGTTTTAATATGAAAAATCGACATTAATATTTCTATAAATGCTTCTACATTCTATCATTTTGATTTGCATTCTATAAATTAAGTCTTACGGCAATCTATCGTAATAAAATCACTTAATTGCAGATCACGAAATAAACGAAGTAAAACTAGTTTAATTAGTCCATCTCGTCTTATATAATTCAATCTGTGACGTCACAGTGACACGAAACCTGGGTAACTTAATTCATGTCAGGCAAACCGATAGTTCGCAAGGTCGTTCGTTAACTCGATAAAGTCTTTGATAGTCGAATACTTTGTTCGGGACGTTCTTTCAACTATATTATTTGAAAAATTTTATTTTCTACTTCTCACTTCATTCTATAGACCGTAGTTTTGATTTACTTGTTTGGGAAAATAGACTTTTTACATGTAAACTTTGTAAAGACGAAAAGCGCTTAGTAGCTTTTACTTTCTAAAGCGTCCATTAGCTTTAATAGTATTTATTTTCAGTAAATTTGTAATTGCAATGTAAATTATTTTATATTCAAAATGTAAAAAAGAAAAAATCAGTCGCGAATAGAAACTTACAGAAGCAACATCTCGTGTTCATAATTTCTTATTTATTATTTATAATAAGCATTGAAAAGTGTAAATAAACTTTTTTTATGAATAAGGGGAGGCAAATGAGCAAATGGCTCAACTAGGGAGGGCGGTCCTCTGCCCATGGGCACCGTTATTCTCTGCTGGATTCACGCGTGGGTTACCAGCTTTAGTTACTCAATTTGAAATATTTACTATAAAAGACAATTATTAATCTCTAAGTTTGTGAATAGTAAAAGGAGAATTTTGAAATTGAGAATATTCTATTTTAGAATTGTTGAAATGTAAAAAAATTAACAGAAGCAAAGAATTTAAATCAGTACGAACACAAAACGCGCTATCATTAATAAAACAAACAAAAGAGCAACTCGAAACTCATTCATTCCGCATAAAACAGGGCTTATTTATATATTAAGCGATAAAAACCCAAAAGAAAAATATAAAATCTTAGGAAAATAGGATAAAAACCCCAGCGAAAACATGGTACAAATTTCAGATTAATCCGAACCACCTTTTACAGCTCCAACAATGTCATTGGACAATTTAATCTGCGCAAAATGCCAAAACGTCAGGTTTTCTGCGTAAAAGATATTTTATAAACAGCTTACGTAAGTGTTTTAAGGTTTTCGATTTAACGTATTTCGTTAAGTGTCTTTATGTTTAGATATTAGATATGGGATATCGGATTAAGGAGCGAAGCTCTTTAGGGGTGTACTTTGACTTTTTTGCGTTCATTTAAACAAAGGTCGGAATCCGAGTGTTGGCGATTAAAGAGTATTATTAAATAAAATTAACTTTTCCAATATAAATTTAATAGCAATGTACATACATTTTCAATTATTATTATCTATTCTGATGATTAATTTATAAGCTGCTTTTTACAGCTATTTTTTAAATATATACTTTTATTATAAATATTTTATTTTTTGTTAAGGAGCTACAATATTTTTAAATAACAGAGGTAGGAAAGGTAAGTTAGAAATCCTTACAGAAACACTTATAATGCAATCCAAGTTATTATAAAATGATTTAGAAATAATAAATATAGAAACATATAATTATCTACAAAACATTGGCTGACAGAGTATGTATAATTTTTATAATTATATCACAATAAGTGTACTTTTATTTAAAAGAAATAATAAAAATAACATCTCTGTAAATTTCTCTATTTATACCTTCTTACTAGTTTTTTAAATCTATAGCGGACAATCGAACAGGTGGGTCTCCTATATGGATAGGAACACCACCGCCCATGAATAATCGCGTCACCGTCTACGCATTGGTTGTGGTGCCGGCTTTTTACGCCGCTTAAGCGGCACTTTTAAGTTCCTCCGATATCCTCACTCACTCAGCGAATTAGTACAAGTACCGTTTGAGTATTCTTTGAGCCCGTATCACTTCGGATGAACCGGCAAATTATTGTGTCAGCATGGCTCTCCCATGGGTTAAATTATTGTTTAATTATAGGTAATTTTTGTTGCAAAAAAACGTCAGCCGGTATAAGATAGTACTAAATACATGAAAATTAAAAAGAATATATTTAGATAGTGATTTTTTATCCTTCAAAATAAATATTCATATCCAAGGACTGTTTCATATGTTACCAGGACGTCAGCACAAAAACAAAAGGCTCTACCGGTATTATCTGTGTACTACAGTGTGTCTCCAATGACTTTTTGATACACAAAAATTAATATGTATAGTAAATTTTATGTTATTTCCGACCAATATAAAACTTGCTCGAAAAGGTTAATTCATTAGGAAAGTTTTTTGGAAGTTAGGGCTGTGGTGATATTGCACTTTTGACTTTTCCAGCGCCTTTTTTGCCATTCATCCTTTCTTTGATATGTTACGGACTTCAAATGAAATTTAAAAAAAGCAATAATATCTGTAAAACGTAAAAATACTCGAAATAAAATTTTAAAGCACAAACTTTGGAACAATGTAGAAAGATTCATTTTTTCTTTTAAGTGACGTTTGTATATTGTATATAACCAACTGGTTACAGAGATATTTCAAAACGAATGCAAATTGAGAAACTACAAATATGCTATCTGGAGTTACGGATGCGTTACAGTACTTGCCTTTGAAACCCTTCTGCTCATTTAGTTTCCATTTTGAGAAACAAACATTGACATAAAAGATGATGTTTTACACTCACCAACAACGTTGAGTTGGAATGCGAGTGACATCTTTGGTTCTGTATTAACTTGACACTCATAGATACCCCCGTCCCGTTCTTGGGGAAATTTAATTTGAAGTGTCCAATTTTCGGATTTGTCCGGCCTTATTACCTGTAAAATTAAATCATATTACTACTAGAGATACTATTTCATATATGCCACTTCTTAAAATGTATACTACAGTAATATTAAAAATAAATCTATTTTTAATAAACATAGAAAATATATTTTATCAATTTCTAATTTTTGAATACGTTATAATAATAAGATTTATCTGACAGAATATTAAATTAAAATAATTGGTTCTATAAAATATATAAAATAATATCACAAGAGAAGAAAACGCAATGAATAAATTAATAACTGAAAACCAAAATGTTTAATTTCAGAAAAATAATTAAGTCCTACGATTAAGCTCTTTAATAAGATTAATAGATTTGATTTAATAATTTATACCTGAAACCTCTGGTCGGAGGTGTAAGTAAGTATTCCAGCTGTTAAAATATGCAGATCTCGTTTCCTTATCCAGGATACCTGTAAAATACATTTTTTTAAATAAAAAGTATACAAATTAATGGTATAAATATGTAAATGTAACTATATTTCAAAAACCTATCTCTTAAAGGTTGGAAAAGCACCCGTGGTCGTGCATGGGTAAGGAGTGTCCATGGGCAGAGGCTCCTAGGTGAGCCTCCTATTCGTTTGCCAGTTATCATTAAAAATAGTTTGATTAATTGCTTATAACAATAACATATTTTGTAATTATTTAGTTTTTCTTTAAATGATTGGCTTTTTATGTACCTACAGGTGTATTTCAGTCGTGTCAAATGGTAGCAAAAAAGTGTTTAATATTATTTACTTTGTCAAATAAAATTATTTCCATGCTAAAACGTATTTACCCATGTGAAAAAGTATTTCTTTTTATTTATTTTAACTACTTAGAAATAAAATAAAAAAAAACTTAAAATAGAAATTTTGTTTCACAATTTTAATAGTCAAAGAGGACAGATGACATGTGCGTCATATATTCTCACAAAATTACTGCTGTTTACTGGAATATATTGGCAAAGTGATGGAAAACTTAGTAATAAAAAATATTTGTTAAAATATCCATATTCGAATTTTTTTTATTTGTTATTTTTATGGAAATTATTATAAACAATGAAAAGTGAGTCGACTGGGGGTTCATGATTGTGTTTTATTTAAAAATAATTAATATCTCTGAGAATGTTTGATATGTTGTTTATAATCCTATCCAATTGAGCCAAATCAATACGACAGGTACTCAAGCAATAACATCTAACACTCTAATTCTATCACAACTTTTGTGTAACATTCCAAGTTTCTTAAAAGGAATTCGCCTCAAAGCCACAAAAACTTGCGGAAGCGGAAACCCGAACAACTGAGAATGCATTTGTTTTTGCCCGGATATTCTGATAATTTCCTTGTATTTTGAGTGTTATGTTGCGGAAATCATTCCTTTGAATATGTTTTAGGCCGAAGTAACATATACACAAAATATTTGTTTGGATTATATGAGAACAAAAATGCTAATTTAATTTCCATTTTAACACCATTCTAAAGCTACGTTCTACAGAACTAGTTAGACGTTGAGCTACGTACTACAATGCGATATGACTCTACGCTCTAAAAAAGGGTTATTTTTTAATTTTTACAACAAAAATAACATATATTTGTATACAATTATTAGCGTTTCAGTACTAATTTAATCATACCAACAGATGCCCTTTAGTACCTAAAAGTTTTAATTTTCATCTTCATAAGTCCACATGAAAAACTTTGACACTTCATCGGTTTATGGTTTCTTAACGTAATAAAAGATAACGACCTTTGAATATTTAAGAAAAGAAAATTACATTGGAAAAGCCGGCAAAGAAAATGTGAATAATTCAGGGATTCATAGATTTCGAACGTTTTCAGTATTGGCGATAGTTGTTCACAAAGTATTGTACAAAGGTTTTATAAAATTCAACATTAATGAATCCTATTTGTTAAGTTGGTTTTAGATGTGATCTATTCAAATACAAAGATCTACTAAAGATATACTTTTTAATTAATATTAAGATTTGATTTCCATCACTTTCTGTAAAACATTAAACCAATATTTTCAGTATTTTTTTTAAATAAAGATTTTTTAAGTTTATTATAAGATTAGACTTGATTGATTATTCATATAAAATGAAACAAATTTTGGCTTTACTCAAAATATATTTTAAACTTCTTCAAAGATAGGCATTGAATCACGTAGGCTTTTTAGTGCTATTTTTTTAATTAACTGAAAACAAACGGGCATAAGGGCTCTTTTTGAAACTATTTCTATGGAAATATATCTTCACACATCTGGTTTTTGGAGTGATTGAACGTGGCAAAAACACATTGAAAAGCGTTGTTAAGTTAAAAACATTGAGGGGATTCGAATAAAATTATGAATTCTGCCATGATAGTCGCAAACAACTTCACAGACCATGTTCCATAATAAATACTACAATTTAAAATATGTATATTACTCATAATATTGTATTATAAAAACAAAAACATTTATATTTTAATAAAACTACTTTTTTATCTTATAGCGGAATACGGAGCAGGTTGGTCTGCTATATAGTAAGAGAACACCGCCGTCCATGAACAACCGCACCACAGTTCGCGCATTGGTTGTGTTGCGACTTTTTACGCTGGTTAAGCAGCACTTTTAAGGGCATCACATATCCTCACTCGCTCTGCGAAACATAATACAAGTACCGTTTCACGCTGAGTATTCTGTGAGCCCGTGGTAGCACTTCGGACGAACTGGCCCAAATAGTGCATCAGATTAAGAATTATTTTAAGGAGTTATTTTATTTAAATTAAGACCGTTCATGCTTTCATAGAAAATTTAGGCATAGCGTATTACGCTGTACTGATAAGATATCTATAATTCAGCTTCATCATTAAAAAACTGTCTTAATAAAATAGATAATCTCTAAATGTATATCTGTGATATGAATTTTAAGTTATGCCAAAAATGTATGTCCCGGGATCAAACACATAGTAATGGGGGCATGTTAAGATATATGAAGAGCGTGTGTATTCAATATTTAGACATTACAAGATTATTACTATCAATAACCGCAGAGTACTTAGATTTTAAGCATTTCACATTGTTGCTTTCATAACGCGTTAAAGTTTAAAGCCAAACTTATATGGAACAAAGGAAATTCTAGTGTAACATAATATTTGTTGAAGTCGGGAAAATTTCTCTGGAAAATTTAGCGAAATAAATGTGGAATAGCTCCGGATATAACTAGCTGGTAACCGCAACTTTGTATGTATGATATATTAAAAGTTCATATGGAATTGCTGATGGTCATTACATTTGTAATTATTGTATCAGCGCAGCTTCCTCTTTGCAGATAAATGTTTGCTGTATTGTTGATTTGATGATTTATTTTTCAAATGCATTAGGAAAAAAGCAGCAGGATCCTATAGTCCTAATAATTAAGCCCTAAGTCGTTTATGGTGTTGCAAAAACATTGCGTACCTTGTCCTAAAAAACCGGCAACGCACTCGCGGCCTAGTAATGGCCGGAGGTGATCTCGGATAGAGGACCGCTTTTAATTTTCGATTTTAATTTTTAAAAATGTATAATAAGCGGTCCTCTGCCCACGGACACCCGTATCCCCTACGAGGCCGCGGATGTGATACCTGCATAGGGGATGCATTAGGGGTAGGTAAACTCCTTTTTGAAGTGATCCTTTTTGAGATTTAGAAATATATCTGCACGTAAAGCTGTATATGCCGTTCTGGCGAACAACGAGTACAAATACCTACGAATTTTAAACAGTAAAAAGATAATTAAGTATAATAAATTAAGACTATTTGATTACATTCTGAGAGCGTATGTATAATGGGACATGTTACACTTTCCGTCTGATAATTTTCATTAAAAGCTATCTTGCGAAATTTTATAACGGATGAGAAAAGTATTTTTTTTTTAAACTATAATTAATAATTTAGCGCTTGAGACGTCTTTAATAACTTTATATTATAATTTTAACCATGTGTCTAAAGCAATGTTAATATTGTTACCTACACTTATACACCGAGCAGCAGCAGCAGCTCAACTAGTTTCGTTTTAATTAGGGTTAATTAAACAAAAAAATCGGTACACTACTTAGAAAATGTGCGACGAATTTTTCTGGAAATTTCTGTATAATGTAAGTTTTAAAAGTAAATTTGAATTTTCCGTTTTCCTCATGTGCTAAATTTAGAGTATTAACCTTGTTTGGTTACATAAAACGTCTAGCGGGTCAGACATAGATGTATGCTAGCTAAATGGTCTTATAAGCCTATCACGAGCGTGAAGTATCAGGTTCGTTCCCCCGTACAAATAAAAAGTTATTATTTATTCGGTCTTTGGAAGAGCTTGACAGTCGCCGAGCGAATATCTTAACATTGTCACGCCCTTGGAGAGCCATGCAGACCATACACATAAACATGGCGTACTATTTGGGCTGGATATTGATACCACGGCTCTACAGGATATTCAGCATGAAAGGGTTAAAAAACCGGAAACACATCCAAAGCTCAGAATGTG
The DNA here is from genome assembly GCA_018230265.1 of Delias oraia. Lineage (NCBI taxonomy): Eukaryota > Metazoa > Arthropoda > Insecta > Lepidoptera > Pieridae > Delias > Delias oraia. The sequence continues at coordinate 1,827 of DWCF01002828.1, read as the reverse complement.
GCGCGGTTCTACTAGTGTTGCAGGGTTCTTTTGCCATATACAAGATCTACCTGCTCCGTTGTCTACAAACCATAAAAAATATGTCGTTAAATTTTAGTAGAAGTGTATAAAAATTAAATACAGTTTATGTATTTTCAGTGCGCTTCCATATAGTATATTCAGCGTGAAGTAATTTTAGTATTAATATACTCACGGCCTTATCTCCAAGCTGTTCCACTCTACAGTGCAGGAAAGCTGTCTGCCCAACCACAGTGGTCACATTGCGAGGTACATTGTATTCGAAATACGGGAAAGAGCCGACGCTATCCTCACCGTAGTGTGCTGTACCTGAAAATTAAAAATATCTTATTAACTCTGGATAAAATTATTAATATTAGTAAACTAAAGGGGAGGCCTATGTCCAGCAGTGGACGTATTGCGGTTGAAATGATGATGATGATGATGAATATTAAAGTAGTTTATATATCTTCAAGTAAATATCTATTAGATTGCCAACAAGTCAAACATCTTTCTAACGGACTAGTAGCATATATATTTCTTATTGCCGATAATGGATTAGTGAGGGAGAGCAATAGTGAAGCATATGGTGACGCACTAATTTTCCTATTGCGACTGTTATCCGGCTATATCATAAAAAAGAGATAACTCGATGATGGAAAGAAATTAGCGCCGCCCATTGACAACCGCCATAATAAATGTTTTGATTGTGTTGCCAGTTTTTTACGTGGCTTAAATGGTAATGGATAATAAATATTATAATAGATAATTACGCTCTAATTTGGAACATGGACGAGCATTAATAATATACGCTACTAAAAATAATATAATTTATATAAGATCTTTTAAAGTTATTAAACCACAATTCTGTGGAAGTATTCCTAACAATTTGAAAATTTTCAAAAAAAGCGTACCTATTACATAAATGTCGACAACTCATCCGTTTTCCAGCTCTATTGCCCACGGGCGAGAGTTCACTAACTCCTTGGAGAGCATCCTGTTAATTTTTTTCCCGTTCATATAAAAAAAAAACCTTAGTTTTATCAGCCTTTAAGTAGTAATAGCAGATTGAAATGCAAAAACTCGTGTAAGTATGAAAGGGTCCATCGAATGTTAAAGGAGGTGGAAAGTGGTTCCTTAACCTATCTTCCTCATATTTTTATTGTATGACATGGTTAAAGTTGGTAGATTTGAAGCTTAATCATCATTATTTCAGCTGTAAGACGACCACTGCTGGACATAGACCTCTCCCTTGAACTTCCATGAATACCAATGAAGCTTAATAATATAATAAAAACTAGTTGACCCTGACAACATTGTTGCTATATACGAAGAGAGATTAAAATGTTGAAAACTTAGAGTCATTTATGTTTAACTGACCTATATTTACTGCCACAATATAAAACATTGTTTAAAAATATAATAAAATGTTTTATCTGGAATCTTACCATTAAGTATATGAAAAATAAATTACAACAGGTTTTCAGATCTACCGAACATATATGTCAAGATTCATAAGTAGTTGTTAAGTAATTTCACAGGAATGTGGCATTTTGCGGCTTTGTTTTTCCGACCGGAAATATCAGCAGAATAAAATTAAAAAGTTATATAATTCAACATATTTCATATAATAGTCATAGTAAATTAAATATTCACGATAAATATAACGATAGTATATATAGTTAGGATTTTTTTATTTTTATTTATTTTATAGCACAACGATGCAGGTGGGTCTTCTGTATGATAAGAGAAAACCGCCGCCCATGAACAACCGCGCCAAACTCTGCGCAATGGTTATGTTGCCGGCTTTTTATGTCGTTTAAACGATGA
>DWCF01002827.1:0-22168 GCA_018230265.1 Delias oraia | reverse complement strand
ACAATTATCACTAAAAGTTAATCTATTGAAAATATTTATAAATTAACAAATAGGAGTCGGCAACCAAAGCCTGGATTGCGCTACGATTGTCCACGGAGAGCGGCCGTACCATCAAACCGTCGTTCCCTTTACTAATAATAAAACACTTTTACTAAAATAATTCATACTCATACTAAAAGTTGATTTAAAAATCCTTCGGTCACTTATTTTGTCAAGCTTTAGGTGTGTGAAATGAAAAATTCTCGCATGTTCGCTCTTTTTCCATTCGTATCGTTAATGTAAAAGTTTTACGTGACCGTATTTGGCAATTCCGGATTCGTGCGGTGTTTGCTTGTCTATTAAATGGTCATAAAAACAGTTTTTATATTCATGCAAAGCAACAGGGGGCTATATATCTTGTTTAATTTGTTATTTTTACTACTTACACTTCTGGCTTTGATACAATCTTTATGTTGTTTTCAAACAAATATCAAAACTAGAACAAATTGAACGAACTCCAGCTAAAAATGTGTATTAATAAATATTGTATAATGGCATTAATTTTTACTGTTTAACATTTAATATTTTAATTGCAAAATATAATAAAAAATATAGTTATTATAAACATGCTGATGCACTAATTAGATACCACGGGCTCACAGAATACCAATGGGAGCTTCAAATTGTTATGTACATAACGATGCATTACAAGAATTTTCTATTGCAACGGGTTACCTAATATCGTCTTTTTTATTTAAAAAAAATGAACGTATTCTCAACTTTGGGATAAAAGTAGGCACTTGGATAATGTTCAATTGCACGGTTCTCCATCGTGGAGATTAGACTACTCTTTTATCAAGTATATAAAAATTAGATTTTTAACTTACAGCTGAGTAATTTGAACGAATGATTTATGCATTCAACCCTTCGCCGTTTGTAATTGTCTCTTACGTGAAGCACAAAGGGTCCAATGCAACGTTATTATAAACTGGACTGAGTTATTTATTCGTCGAATGATTTATGCGATTTCCACGCAGCTTTCAACTGGTTCAAACTGCATTTCATGTTTAATGGTAACTGTTTCATTTGAAAACTGTTAGGTAAGCGTTTGTTCGAAGATAATATGTGAAACTCTAAATTGTAAACGCATTTATAAAAATATTATATTTTCAATAATTAAAATTGAAAAATTCAAGATTACAGAATACTCATTATGAAATGGAGTTGTACTTGAAACGGTGATTCTACTGTGTTTCGCTGATTAAGTGAGGATATCGGAGGCCCCTAAAAATGCCGCTTAAGTGGCGTGAAAAGCCGGAAACACAACCAATGCGCAGACTGTGGCGCGGTTTTCCATGGGCGGTGGTGTTCTTGTACCATATAGAAGACCCACCTGCTCCGTTGTCCGCTATAACATAAAATAAAAAATTCTTATTTGCCCTTATTTTAAATAAAGCAATTTGAAACAATGTCTCGACTCTACGCCACTGGCTAGAGCGATATAATTTAAAGGCGTTCCGATAACTTAACTCAATCAGCGAAATACAGTACCCATAAATATTATTTCACGCTGGCATTATGTGAGCTCGTGGTATCGCGTTGGAAAAGCAGGTCCAACAACTAATTATGTCAGCATATACTTCAGCATGGTTCTTAATATGTTTTTATTTAAAATTCTTTACTAATAAGGTTACACTTTAAGAATACTTAATATGTGTTATAAATGAACTTAAAATTCCGAGAGATAATTCTAAAGAATAATGAGGAGATAGCATTTAAATTTGAATTAATTTAAATGTTTTGAGGGAAAATTAAAAAAGTGAGAGAGATGAAAAGATACGGAAATTCACGACAAGTGACCGGGCAGCGGATGACAGCAAACGATGTGTTAAATATGTAGGTTTGTGAGGTTTTATATTAAGGGTTGCTGCTCACTGTCCAAATTCGTTTGTGTAGCGCCTAACTAGTATCGGTCTTTATTTATTATGAAGACATTTAAGTACCGGTAGTTGTCATCCCGGAATCAGTCGTCAGTGAGAACTTAGATGTCGTAAGGGTCGGACGTGCGCCAGCGCTCTGAGCTGTTTGTAAGAGCGAGCCTATTAAAACGAAAAAAATATGCCTAATACATCACAAACATTGCAATACACATTTACATGAGTGACACAGCCACAGAAGCATTTGCTACAGACTACAACTGTTGAAAGTATCTTAATGTCTTCATATTAAACAACATTAGTTTTTTTATTCAATACCATTCAAATCGTGACAAACTCCTTAGAAAGAATATACGCTTCAATTACATATAAATAAAGTTTAAACACATAAAAATTCTTTTTTGTATTAGTCGTAATTATCTTAGCCTTTTTATTATATAACAAATAATGAGATGAATATTCAATGAAATTGGTTAACAGAGTAGATATTTCACGGTGAGTTTTCTGTGTGCCCGTAGCATCAATTCGGACAAGCGGGCCCCAATTAGTGGATCAGCAAATGCTTCAGCATAGCTCTCCTACGGGTGAAAATATTAAAAATAATTAATAATATGTATAAAGAAAAGAGTAGATACAGAGTATCTACTCAGCAGGAAAATTCGCATATAATGTATTAAGAATAAAAGCTGTAAAGAAGTCGTGTACTTACGTTGAATAATTAAGGGTAATGAGCGGCCGACAAATTGCGCGTTGATTTGAAGCAATTGAGAAAAATGGGCCATCAATTCTTGCTCCTGGTAAAAAATGAACGTCCTCACTAAGTCTACAAGACGCATAGCCCTGGACGTGTCTGCCGCGGTAATTAGTGGAGAAACTAATTTACATTTGTATTCAAAATTCGGGCTCTCTCGCCATTCGCCGTTGTCTGCTTATTCTCATCTGCTTTTTTGTAACGTACCGCATTGCCGTTTCGCGTAAAAAATTACGCGGTCCCCTAACAAATGTTCTACGTCTTGTGAACTCTAAGCTTATTTGTTAGCTACTTTAATTGCCCATCTTTCCGTTGGCGACAAGAGTTATAAGCTAGTGTATAGCCTTGAGAAATGTTTAGTTAATTTTTGCATTTTTTCTATCATTGGAGCGATATTTTCGCTATTATTTCATTAATATCTGGTCAGTTTCAGTTATAAAAGTAAGTTTAATTTGTAAATATGATCAGAAATACACTTTCCTACGCATATTTGGTTAAGTGACGCACCTTGTAATCATATGTTTGTTTCCAATAAATTAGGATTTTGTTTTTAAAATATCGTTTTAAATTATATGTCAAACATCTGTTCTTTCTATTAGCAAGTCATCTCTACGCGGTTTACAAACACAAAAGGCTGTCCCAGATATTTAAACCAATAAATTTAATTAGTGATATATAATTTTTTTATCTTATTTTATATTATAAGAGAATCTATCTTAGCTTACTAAGATAGGTTCTGATGTAATATAAGAAAATAATATAATAATAAATTGAAAGAAAATAAATAATGTAAGAAATACAGAAGATTATCAAAAGTTAATTTATACTTTATTAGTTTTGATAAGGATTTTCTCCTATATTTAAAATGCAAGTTCATACATAAAATATATACAGGATAATGGAATATCACTCACAACTAAGGACATAAAAGTACCTCAATTACAACTAGGTGACACTCATACTGAATTTAAATATGATTCAGCCGCGTTAACAATTCCCTACATTAAACTATTTTTATTTTGCTTGTTATGCTGACTGTGTTTTAGTTTTGAACACCCATTTTGTCAGTGGCTAGTAAAAATCCAGTTTGCCTACAGTTTATATTATTTACATCGCGTTTAGTTGAAATGTTTGACTACTGGATTTTGTAAGTCGTAAATGCAAACAAATAAAAATACTGTGTTCGTAATATTTTTATACAAGGATAAAATTATTTTGTTTCTATAGCTTATGCATAAGTGGGAAAGCCATGCTGAAGCACATGCTGACGCACTAATTGGGCCGGCTCGTCCGAAATGATACCAGCGGCTCATAGAATGCTCAGCGTGAAATGGTAGTTGTAGCTACTTGAAACGGTGCTTCTACTGTGTGTCGCTATATATATATCGGACGTATATTGGAGGCCCTTAAAAAATCCTACTGACGTGGCGTGAAAAGCCGGCAACAACAACAACAGCCGGCGGACTGTAGCGCGGTTGTCTACAGGTGGCCTCTCTCTCTCTCGTGGTCTTTTACCATATAGGATACTCACCTGCTCCGTTGTCCGCTATACCATAAAAAAAATCGTTGAAATTGAATTTGAAAACAATCAATTATGAACCTAATGAATTAATTCAAATTTACTTTTTTCACCCAGTTTGAAATCACGACGCTAAAGAAGTTTACTTCAAAAATGATATTGCCATATAAGGCATTGTAAATCCGTCTTAAATTAATTTCACACTTTTTAGTCGAGGATTTTTAATGAAAACGTGTTTTTTAAAGTAGAATAACGAAATATGAACAAGGATCGAAAGCATTTCGCGCAAAGTAATAAATGTTCGAAAATACAGACATTAATGAAAGCACGTAAAATCCATTTAGCGTTTTCATTTCAATTTTATTTAATTAAGCCTCATGTTGACAGTTAGCTCATTATAATAGCATAATATTATGTTTTAGTGTTGTTTATGGCTGTTGTTAATTTTCGTTATTCTTTGGCATAAACAAATAAACTCAGTTCATACGTAGCCGCAGTTATGCAACTTTAATGATCGATTAATTTAGAAATAAAGATTTATAGAGTCTTGTTTGATGATCTATGGTGCCAAATACATAATTTTACCACCTAATATAAGTACTTACATTATACCAATAGTGTTGCCCAAATTCAGTCTTGATGCAAGACCAATTCAAGAGCGCCTAATTTTAGCAAGACCAATACTAAGCCTGCAAGACTCTTGCAGTAATATTGGCAACACTAATATTGAGGTATGCTTGGCGTCACACCCCACGCTTCGCCATAGGTTAACATCCCATATTTTTAACACGTTATATGCACGGCCATTGCTAAGTCCTTTCAGAGACCAAATATAAATTATACAAAATTGCGTTCGGGCCGGGATTCAAGCCCGATACCCCTCGTTTCGTGGTAGGCATATAAAGCCACTTAGTTATGAGGCTCTCAAATATTTGTAACCTGCAATTTTCATTTATTTTTTTATTCTTTAGCGGACAACGGAGAAGGTAGGTCTTCTACATGGTAAGAGAACACAGCCGCCCATGAACAACCGCGCCACAGTCCGCGCATTGGCATTTCAGGGCCTCCGACATCCACACTCACTCTAAGAAACACAGTACAAGGACCGTTGCACGTTGAGTATTCTGTAAATAGGGCACATTTGATCTTTTATTATACTTTCGCTGAATAAATATATAAATATTAGTACCCGTTTATTTGAGTCTTTCAAATCATTTCAGATAATAGGTGATTGAAAGTCATTGTTCTTAAAATAATGCTATTTCCGCGTTGTGTTACTAATTCAGGTCAGCGGAAACGTTCAGACTTGCTCTGGACAAGATAAAGTTAAAGGAGCTGACTTCATTACTGGCGCGGTGTTGAAAGAAGCTAAGTTTTCGAAATTGAATATCTTTGAATTATAACTAAATGGGCCGGCTCGTCTGAAGTGATACCATGGGGTCACAGAATGCTCAACGTGAAACGGTACTTGTACTGCGTTTCGCTGAGAGGGTAAGTATATCAGAGGCCCTTAAAAATGCCCATTAAGTGGCGTAAAAAGCCGGTAACACAACCAACGTGCGGACTGTGGCGCGGTTGTCCATTGGCGGCGGTGTTCTCTTATCATATAGGAGACCCACCTGTTCCGTTGTCCCCTATATTATAAAAAAAGCTAGGAGCGGTCCCGCTGGGCCTCTCCAGAATTATCTGGGAGAGTCGCCCATGACACCTCAAACATGACCGCGAGCTGCGCCCCACCACACCCCAACATTACTACACCACTGGAACCGGCACCCGTGGGAGAGCCGTGCTGAAGCATATTCTAACGCACTAATTACGCCGGCTCTTCCATAATGATTCTAAATTCTCACAAACTTGTAGCATGCAACAGTATTTCTCTGACTGTGTTCCTCTGAGTGAGTGTGGATATCCGAGTGAGGAAATTGTGGAGCGATTGTCCATGGGCCTCTTAAAGGAGCGATTGCGCTATAGGTACAATAAAAATGATGTCCTATAATTTAAAAATTAAATTTTCTACATTTACCGGTTTTCAAACAAGGCCACATTTGTACTATGAGTAAAATAGTACAGAGCGTGTATAAGGAACGTGATATGATGATTAAAAATAGCAGACAATTCACAATGGTGGCGTCGTATTAGGCGCCATAACCAAGTTTGAAACGGAAGTGTTTCAACATAATATTAATAACTAGATCCAAATTTGTTTTTTATTTCAAGCATTGCAATCTTACCGAGACTTGCTACTTCAGTTAACAATATTATGATATACGAATGTAGTAAATACATATCTTGGCACCTTTTGCTAGTTTCTTGAACCAGTTTCCACTTAATTTAAAAACGTTGTTTATCTTAAAATTTCATTTTTTATAGTATAGCAGTCAACGGAGCAGATGGGTCTCCTATATGGTAAGAGAATCCAGCCGCCCATCTATAACCGCGCCGCAGTCCGCACATTGGTTGTTGTCGGCTTTTTACGCGACTTGTCCGGCATTTTTAAGGGCCTCCGATATTCTCACTCCCTCATCGCTACACAATACAAGTACCGTTTCGCTGAGTGTTCTGTAAATTTAAAATATCTACACTGTTTTTTCAATAACAGTTAGTTAGACCTAATTTTTTAATGCTTTTCTGGAAACTAGGTTAATCAATTAAGAAATGTATATTTTTAATGCTTAAATAAAAAGACATGAAATGTATGAACAATTTTTCAAAATAAAATACAGCTTTTTCCATTTCATAAATAGAATTTATAAATAAAACTATAATTCGGTTTACTTTAATGAATTTTCTAGTTTATAATCAAATTATATACTGAATTTTATCTAAATTTCTACAAAAATGAAGCTAAAATGTAGGAGTTTATATACGTGCGAGAGCCATGCTGAAACCAAAATGAAACTACTGGCTCACAGAATCGTGAAATAGTGCTTCTAATGGTTTTCACTGAGTGAGTGAGGATATCAGAAGCCCTTAAAAATACCGTTTAAGAGGCGTAAAATACGGCAACACAACCAACGCGCGGACTGTGGCGTGATTGTCCATGGGCGGCAGTGTTCTCTTATCATATAGGAGAACCACTTGCTCTTTTGTACCCTATACCATAAAAAATATGTGATGTGAGCCGGGAAAGCATTAACAGTCTGTGTGTGTAATATGAAGACGTGATCCATTCGCTATCTGTCTTCATCATCGATTATTATTTAATCACCTACCGCAGAGTTTTACGAGGGTTTTTTTACGACTACAATATTGAATATATCGTTGGAATAATTTAACAGCTGAGTGACTAATTGTAGCTGTTTTAGTCTAACAGACATTCCGACTGGGATATTTCGTTTTTAAGATCTACTTGGCCGAAGTTGTATAAGCTACCGTGACGTCATGGGCCCGGGGCCTGAATCGAATATATAATTTAATTTGTATATTATAAATTTCATTCAGAGTATATGTCGCTGTTGTAAGAGTTTTTTTCAAAAGGCTCAAATAGAACAAGCGGTCCTCTGCCCATGGACATGAAAACTGTCCTTGATCACGTGGAGGTCAGTGGCTGAAATATGTTGGAGATGGCTCTTATAAATAACATTTGTATTATAAAAAACAGTAATTTTTCGTCCGTCGGTTCATTGATTTAGAATATTTTTTTTAAATTCATTTATAGCGGACTACGGATCAGGTGGGTACGCCTATATGGTAAGAGAACACCGCCACCCATGAACTATCACGCAACAGTCCGCGCATTGGTTATGTTGCCGGCTTTATAAACCGTTTAAACGGCACTTTTAACTCCGATATCGTCACTCACTCTGTGAAACACAGCACAAGTACCACCACGCAGTACAGTACAACTTTGCATATATCTCCTGGCATGAAAATGCAAACTAAAACATTTATGTCTAGCCCTACAATGTAACTTTACATTTGGAAGCTTACACGATGGTAAACAAACCGAAACATCTAGTACACGGACGGCGTACGAGCATAAATCCTCTGGCGTTGTATGAAACGGCGCTTGCGCAGGACATGCGCGGATCGTGCCTTACCAGATAAGATAAAAGCCAGCGTGCCCTGCCGGGATCGCTAATTAAGTCTTTAGCTTGTATTGCTGCTTCGATGTGCAATGGATTGATACTATCTTTTTCTTATTTTGTAGCGGACAACGGAACAGATGGGCCTCCTATATGGTAAGAGAACACCGCCGCCCATGAACAACTGGCGTTTCAAAATTCAAATCGCACTTAAAAACTTTCCTTGATTGTACAAAATTCATCCATCTGTTTCTAAAGACATTCTGTTTGTTTTTATGCAAATATCAAATGCAAACTCAACAATTCCTGCAAGTAGTTTAAGATCTCAAACAAAAGTTTATTTATGATGTTTTCCATGGCCATAACGAGCGAAACCGCGGTATCGCGGAGACAAAGGTGTCTGTGACCGAGTGTCATAAATGCATGATTTACGCAATTACAATGTAAAAGAGGTGATAAATTACGGCCCACTTCTCTATTGACGCTTCAAAAGATACATTTTATCTACACGCTACAGTATCCCTTAAAATTATTGCAATAAATATCAATTTGCTACAAAGATTTGCTCTCCTAGTGCGTGAATATTCCCAGATATTGCACCTTACCACCCGCTAACAGAGGTAAAGACCGTTCTTAAAAATTAACAATACTCCGTACCAATATTTCATGGTCGAATTTGCATTTACAGGTGATTTTTGTATTAGTAATTTATTGCACAAATAAAATGGTTTGGTGTTTTTTAATGTTTTTACCTTTTTGAAATATTTAACCTTGAGACATGCGATTTGTTGGATAAAATTCCTTTCGTGAAACCTTTTTTTGATTAAAAACTAAATATTTTACTTATATTTCAAGCCGTGATATTTAGCAATGCCTAATCGTACAAGTTTTCTTTATAAGGAAACCAAAGATAAATGGTTTTTTAAATGTTCGATCCAATAACTTTATTTTAATAAAAAATCTTGTCTATGCTTTAATTTTAACATTCTGAAATTTATACGATTTAATATACTACAACTTCTTTTATTTATTATATACCCGATCAAAGGACAGGAGTTGCCACAGATGGTCAGAAAACTTCGCCGGCCATGGACAATCGTGCCGCAATCCACGCATTTTAGCTGTGTTGCAAGCTTATTACGCAACCTAAACTTAGTGAGCTCCTAGTTTTCGCACTCACTAAAGGTAAAACAGTCAAAATAGTTCACGCTGGTATATTGTGAACCCGTGGTATCGCTCCTAACCACCCGGCCCAACTAGTGCGTCATTACAAACTTTAGCAAAGCTCTGCCTGGGAAAAAAATGATAGAAAAACTAATATGTAGAAAAATAACCTATCAACCAAAATTAGTATAGGAATGTGATGGAGGTTTTATTTTAAGAGTTCCTATTTATAATAATAAGAAGTTTTCATTATAATTCAGCGTACGATTACATCAACAAGACAGTTAACAGTGATTGGCGTTGCAATTGTTAAAGATTCGAAGCTAATGTTTTGTCAATCATCGCGCTGCCAAACTCCCGCGGAATAATAAACAGTTTTTTGTTTGTATTCCATAGTGGAATACCGATATGCCGATGTGTCATGGTCTTCCTTTATAGTTCTAGTAATTGGCTAATGTTGCATAGAATTTAAAGCCGATCACATCCTTTTTTAAAAGTTTCATTTAATATATGAGTTTTTTTTCAGAAAATCATAGAGTATCTTTATAAAAATAAACATAAGAGATAACAAACACAAATCTTATAACAATGCCATCAACTACGCTATTCTCAGATTAAAACTTGAGATAATTGTAAAATTTTAACGAAGTCTTTATAAAATATACAAATTTGGATAACATATTATAATATATTCACATTTACACATATGAATAAAGATTTTTTCGTATGTGTGTAAATGTCTAATATGAATGTTTCTTAAACATAAATTAAGGTTAATATTGTAGGTACCTACAAGTATTTGGGACTTTACTTTTTCCATAATTAAACAATTTTACTATCTACTTGAGTCGTGATTATAGATATAATTAATTTATTATATTAACATAAAGATTTTAAATAAAAGGTCTTCCATTTTTGTAAAATTAAGAAAGCAAAGTAGTGAAATGTATGCATAAATTACTTGTCTGTGTAATAAACGTAGTAAATTATAATTCTACACATTTTTTATGTTTCTAATTTATTGTAAACCAAACGTAACCAAGTTAGCTAAAGGAATATGTATTTAGTGTATACACTAATAGATCTATAGATCTTCTATAGATCTATAGATCGTTTATTTTAATTTAAGAGAAGAAATCAGTTTCATTTTAATGAAATTACCGATTATATAATATGCTACAAAGTTATAGTAATTAGAAGAGCTTCTAGGACACAATAACAAACCATCTAATAAGTTTATGTAAGCAGACGAAGAGATATACAAAAATATTCATTGTTTGTCGTGGGCGTACAGACAGACTCGATGCTTGATAGCATGTCTTAATCATATTGAAAATTATTTTATTGAACCTATTACTTTGCCTTAGTTACATTATTATCTGTGTTTGTGACTTTAATATGTAGAATTTAATATATAGGATTCTATCATACGTAAATTTCAAAAATAACAATTTCTTTATCATTATTTTTTATGGAAATGGTAGCAAACGAGCAGGAGGCTCATCCATGGTAAGCGGTCTCCGCCCATGGACATCTCGAGCCTCGAGCCTTTTGGCTCTTTTTGAAGGTTCCCAAGTCGTATTGGTTTGGAAATACTTCTGCTGGCAGCTGATTCCACTGTATGGTGGTGGGCGGCATAAAATGCCTTAAAAACGCTTAGTTGTGGAACGTCAGAAACGTTGTGTTGTGTCAAAAACGAGGATACAAAGAATCTTTGTCGTAGTTTTTTTTTTATATTTTGTGAAGTCATATTTAAGCCGCGCCCGTGGGAGAGCCATGCTGAAGGATATATGGACGCACTAATAGGGCCGGCCCGTCCGAAGTGAACAGTAAAAACCAGTAAAGAAACAGTACTTGTAATGTGTTTCGCAGAGTGAGTGAGGATATCGGAGGCTTAAGCGGCGTTAAAAGCCAACAAAACAATCAATGCGCGGACTATGACGCGCGTGTTAATTGGCGGCGATATTGTCTTACCATATAGGAAACCCACCTGCTCCGTTGTTCGCAATAGAATAAAAAAAATAAAAAAATCCATCTCTAGTCAGTACCCGATTCCTTGGGTGGTTCTAGCTAATTAAGATAACTCAATATGTCCATCGACGGCAAAATATGTATGCGCGCACGCAAGACAGATAGCTTTAAACGTGACGTGCTTTATTCTATAACTAACTATTGTATGACGTATCGCGTATTTATTGTTAATACCTGGCTTCTTTGCACGCTCTATCAGACTTTAGTTATAGAACGCACGGTGCGTTACCACCGGAAATGTGTTCTTTATGCGGTATTCAAATTTAAGATTTTATACCGTTCAATGTTTTTACCTATTGAGTGAAAATTAACATAGCATTTTAATTAAATATAGCTAAAATAATTAATAAACAAATAATTAAAATGAATTAATAATTTATTCAGTAAACTTAATTATCATTTCTTTCGTTTCTTTTACATATGTGATGTGATTATGATGATGCAATTGAAAACTGTATCGTATTGTGTCGATTGAATGACGATCATCATCATCAGCCTATTAAGTCCACTGCTGGACATAGGCCTTCCCCAATTATGGGAGGTGTTTAGCATAGAGACCTATTTAGCAGTGTTCCGCAAACTTTTGTATTTATAGGATAAATCTTTAAAGGTACACCAGAAACAAAAATAAACCCTTATGTAATTATTATTCAACATTTATTTTGTAAGTAGCAAAACAATGAAACAAAAAACTCTTGTGTTCGCGTGAATATATGTGTACCCAAGGATTTTTCTTACCGTTACTTTTATATAAATGTAAAAGGCAACCTTATATTTTCCGAGGCTCACCAATTAACGGCCAAGTGCTGCGGTTACACACTTTGCGGAACAATACTATACACTACAAACCAACCAGACTACGTAATAAATTAATAAATTCAATCAGTTTAGAAAATGTTTTAGTTCTCTACACATTATCAAAAAGCTGTAGCGTAAAGGAGTAAATTTCTTAGACGTCCCCTTAAGCGTAGAAACTGTTGTAACATGAAGTACGTAATTAAACTAGTACCAAAATCCGATATCAGGATATTGTGGCGTCACGAAACCCAACCACCTAATAAAGTAAGCAGGCTCACGTTCCTAATTAGACCATTCATTATAAGCCTTTCATGGCAGCCTTAATTTCTACATAGAATACTATCTCGCCATTTATTTTCAACTTTTGTTTTATCTTAAAGAAGTTTTGTACCGACATATTCATGTGTCTTAATTAAATTTATTGCCAGTGAGTGGATATATGAATAATTGTATTGAGATATTTAAATATTTCACGATTTCTCATTATATTATAGAGGTGAAAGAGGTGAAAAGTGAAAAATCGATGATTTGATACAATTTGCGTAACATTTGGTCATTTAATGATGTTTTTCAAGTGTTAATCAAGTTGTAATAAAGTTTTAATTATTGTGAGTCATGTGTTTACCTATTAATTGAAAATTAGTTTAGACAGACAAAATGAATGATTGTGTCGGCATAAAAGATGAAATGCATGTGTATACAGCCATTCTCAATTTAGTTTTTGTTTCTTTATTATTTATTTGAAATGATTTATCTTTTAACAACACGAAAACCCTTTTTAAAGATACCTATCTATGTTTTGATTGACATGATAGTCTTTCTGTTTCTCATAATTTTGAGATGTTAAATGTAATTAAAAACGCTAAATTTGTAATATAGTCTTACTCTTTAAAACGATCAGAAAGTTTTACTACGGTCATCCTATATTCAAATATCGAGCAACCGCAGACTAAGCACATAGTCCCCAAAAGTGGTTAGTGGGTACGGTCGGGCAAATCGCTAAATAATAGCAGTCCCTCACCAGGTGGACTTGAATCATTACTCCAACTGTAATCCAGGAATACAGGCTGATTTATTGCGGGCCCAGACCGACGAATTTACGGTTTCCATAAAAAATGCAGCTTAGTTCCTCCCAAGTAAATCATACTTTAGGCGCGCTCAAAGCTTTTCTTTGCGTTTAATAAATCGGATTGATGATGAATGTTTGGAAGAGTTTGATTACCGAAGCCTTATTACTACCTACTGCCACTGGTCATCTTAGGCATATACTGAGTAAAGGTTGTTGATTTGTTAATTGGAATTGTAAAGTACTTAGGTTTAGATATAGATATCCGTCTTGTAAAACCTATATTTTACACCTTACTTTAAACATATCCTTTTAAACTGTAGCGAACCACGGAGCAGGTACTTCCCCGCCCACGGACAACCGCGCTACAGTACGCGCATGTTTGTGTTGCCGGCTTTTTACGGCTCTTTTAAGGGTCTCCGATATCCACACTCACTCTGCGAATCATAGTACAACTACCGTTTCAAGCTGAATGTTCTGTGAGCCCATGGTATCACTTCGGACAAGCCGCACAATTAGTCTGTCCGCATATGCTTCAGCATGGCTCTCCTACGAGTGCATTGCGTAAAGTGCGTGCAGTACGTAAATTTATTGTTGGCAGAATGCGACAGAACATTTTTGTGAAATCATATGATTTTAGCAGTTTATAAGTCAGTGTGTTATCTTTTAGATTAAAATTGTTAACCTTACAGTTATGGGTTCCTTATGTTAGCTTGCTGATGTTGATGAGTTTGAATAGTATTATATTTATAAGCTATTCAAAGTATTCGAAGCCTCCTGAAGGTACTTAAATTAAGTAGATATTGTTACCTATATATTTTTTATTTGTCCATATACATGTTAACCAACGAGCATACTTTAATACAGTTATAAACTGCTATTATTCCAACATAGCAGTAACTTAGCCACTCGAAATTTATTCACGACGTACAATAAAACTCTTGCTATGACGTGTATGCAAATAAAGCTGAAATTTCGCAAGCAAGACATCGAACCCCATATTCTTCGGCCTCGTATAAACTTCCTGTTTGGCACGACAGCCCGGCTTCTCCTCAATATACCTGCCAAGCTGTATTATTCCTCGGAATCTACTTTTATTTTAAAATTATGTAATGTGAACATTTATGCCGAGAAATGCTTATCTAAGTGATAATATACTTGGATGTTCACTTCAGTTGGTGTCTTTTACTATACTTTTTAAGTACTTTTGAGGGTCACACTTTGTTACTATTATATGTTTGAATATGTATAAAACAGTTTTATAACTTAATATATAGAGCTAATAAGAAGATATTTAAATTTTCAATTCCTCATCTGTCCTTGTTAAAAAAGATGCTGCTTTAATCATATTAACTGGTCATTAAACGTTCTTTTACTTGTAATAACATCTTCTGCCTCATTCTCGTTGATGTGTAGTATTTGTAGTAAAAATATAGACAGAATAAAAGTTTATAACAAAGTGAGGTTATTTCATGTATCTCGCAGAGATTGAAAAGAGGGTTGACTGATAAAAAGGCAAAATGTACAGTAACAGAATTTTATTGAATGCAGATCCATCTTGCACCAGTTGATATTGTACAAAAAAATTACCGCCTCCCATTCAAACATAAGTGATAATAAATCTTATAGTTTTATACAATTCACACAGTACAATCGTCAAACACATTTAAATCATTTTCAACTAGATTCCATGTTTTAAGTAGGTATTTCTCTATCTCCTAATTAATATTAATTATGATACATTATTATAAATTGTGCCTAACTATTTACGTATGCTTCAAGGACAAAAATTACGTATTTAATCGTGAGCGTTTAAAATAAATAAATTTAGCAAGAATTTTTAATAGAAAACAAAATAATATATAGCAAAACTATCGCTTCGATGAACTCTTATACATAATATAAAAATCAAGCTTCATAAATACATTGAATCCTTTTATTTACAATAAGTATGTTAGACAAGTCACTAGAAAACCAGGCTTAGATTCTTTCTAAATAAATACTTTAAATTCATAAATGTAAAGGAACTCTGTGTGTGATTATTGTAAACAGGAAAGTAAATGATAATTTGGCACTTTGCAATTTGTCATAAGAAACAAATACGAAAGAATCGCTGCCAAATTTTAATGACTTTAAATCTACGCGTACGTAAGTTATAGGAATCCAAAAATATTACGACTACTGTATCTTAAAATAAATTATATTAGATATAACTTAATTAAATTAGCTATTCGTATACTGGGCACAACTAGGTTTGTTTCTTGTCATTTAAGTGAGTAAGAATAAGTTAAGCTATCGACTAATTCAATGGAATATTTTTGTAGTAAAGCCTTTTTACGTATTTCGACCGGCGGATGTGACGTACCTATTCAATGCATACAACTTCGAATGTATTGTTTGTAATTTCAAGTGATAAACGAAATACGTCACAACGCCAAAGGATTTTCACATTTATTTTAATTACAATATAAAGTAGATTAATTCTGACCGTATACAGATGTTGTACATGAGTTTCGGATTACATTACAATATAAATATGTACATATTCATTTACTTCGCATCCTTACCATCCGAGTCAAGCCCCACCAAGCGTTCGTAAGACTACGTACACCAATTAACAATAAATGGCAAGTCATCAGTATGCCTGACTTATTTGTACATTACAATTCGTTTTATAAAAGCAATATTACAGTATACGTTCAGCTGGACGTAGTCGTTTAGCGGCAGATAAATTGCAATACCGAACGATCGAGACGGAGGTACAATTCACACGATAAATAAAAACACAATTCCATTTTGAAACAGCTTGGCCGCGTCTCTTGTACCTCAGCAGGCGTTCGGGATTTATGCTGGCTGATGCTGGACAATATATCACGACAACGCGGGCACTCGACCTGTGCAGAACGGCCGGCAGCCGATCAGATTAGTCTGAGTGATAGAAACTCTGCATACGCACCGCCTCGGACCCATTGGTCGCCACATCGAGACTAATTAATAAATTATAATAGAGATTAATTCACAGCGAAGCGATAAATAACTGAACGTGTATTATTCATATGAGTAATATTTATTGTCGGCGATAATATCGCGACTGGATCTTTTATTTGTGAAATAGTGATACGCGGAGTGCGTCAGTAACGGGAAATTTTTGACAATAAATCTTATGTAGTCGATTGCCTAAGCGTTCGTGTGGGCACCGAGGACAATTTATACGATTTTGTGATATTTTGACCTTGTTGCGTCAAAATGTGGAAGGCGAGTGGACGCAATCTCTAACACTGCTAAACACTTAAAACAAGCTGCTCTTTTCATGAAAATATACAAATATTTTATGTTTTCTCTGAAGTTAACTACGTTGATGAATATGCCAGCTCAGCGTTTAGACCTACCAAGCATTATGTATGCATTATATAATTAACGCGGCGACCACCTGAAACAAAAGAAAAAGCCAAATTAATATGGTGTTATGAAAGTAACAATGACTCGCAAACAATAAATAATTGATACATTTCTTTGGCATTAGTATATATCAAATAGAATTGTCATAATTTGAAATTAATGGTAATTTCATAAAAACGTATTCAACGTAAAAATATACATAATTATAACAGCTTTATTAGGATAAAAATAACAAAATTGGCTGTAAAATTGATCTATGAGCGATTAAAGATAGCTGCTACATATAACGTCACACATTGTTTTTTAAATAGAAAAAAATATAGTTTCTATAAGAACACCAATGAGGGTTTTATTTGGAGCAAATAACTTTGTATTACAATATTTGCATTTTTCTCAATTTAATTTAACGTTAATTTAAACGATTTTGATAAAGGCTCTATCTGTAGCTCGCAGCCTCCAAGTCTGAAATTAAGATGTAACATGATGCGAGAACGAGCAAGAGCTGCTAGATTTATTGCTATACCACTTTGCATAGCTGATTTACAGAGACCGGCGATGTGTATAGAGCTGCGTATTTAATATTTAATATCGGCACTGTGTTTTTTTACATAAGACAACATTTCTATTTCATTAATCTAATAATATATCAGTATTGGTTGGTTCTACGTTTTGTGATTCAAATTATTGTTTAAGATGTACAGAAAACTCATATTAACTTTTTTTCGTGTTTCTAGTTATTATTGGTACTTATCAATAAATAAATAACAAAAGCAACACAGTAAGGCAAATCCTATTGTTTTATTTAATATATAAGTTGTATATCATTTGAGAATTGGAACATTCATCAACTTTATCAATCTATCAAAGTATTAATCGATATATATCTATATAGTGGAGTACCGGATAAGCGGTAGGACCGTAGGATAAGCGGTCTTCCACCCATGGATACCCCTTGCGAGGCCGAGGGTTGTTGTGGTGAAGTGAGTTGCCGGAAAATTGCTTAATTTGCGAAACATTTTTAAATTTAATATTAGTAGCTTTATATAGATTTCGTATGCTGATGGAGGCGATTCGCGCGGTATAGCGTCTCGACTCGTCCGCACTCAGCAGAAAGAAACAACGAAGCTACGTATTTCCAGTTTGCTTGTACATATAACTCAACACTATCACAGATTAAATAATATCTAAATCTCTGCAATGCACTCTGTGCAGTGGATAACTGCTCTTTGCTTTAATGTTGGGTTTGTTTTGTGCAATTGGATATATGTGGGGGATTCACAAGGATACATGATATGAATTGTCCTTTAAACATGGAGTTAGATGATAGGTAATTACAATAAAGATATTTAATTTATATTATGTTTATATTATGATTGAAACTCCATCCGTGTGAGAGCCATGCAGGTGCACAAATTAGGTCCGCTCGTCCGAACTAATACCTAGAGCGTGAATCGGTACATGTACTGCACCGTTGAGTGAGCATATCGGCCTTTGAAATTTTACGCGAGGTTATCCATGGCCTGCGGTGTTCTCTTACCATATCCGTCGGTATCCGTCGTCCGCTAAACCATAAAAAAATTAAATACACTTCATTAAAAATATACTATTTGTATGGGTTTTAATAAGCTTTGTATAATTTAAATTAACTCTTTATCTTAGATTAAATCTTATATTAATATTGTAATAATCTATTTTGTTATACCTACTATTAAAAATAATTCAAAAGGCGTACAGTTAATTTATTTAGACAGACATAAGATAAAACATGATATATGAACAAATTTCTTAAAGTAAGAAATACTATCTTTCATTAGTGGAGACGCAAAGGTTCAGAACCTTTCTTCCAGAGAAAGTAATAAAGGAAGAGGACGCCATCCGAATAATTGATACTATTATCTGTTACTGTAAGGGTGGCTGCATACAGGACCTTAACTTTATTTATTTTTTATGATATAGCGGACAACAAAGCAGGTGAGTCTCTTATATGGTAAGAGAACACCATCGGCCATGGACAACTGCGCCACAGTCCGTGCATTAGTTGTGTAGGCGGCATTTATAAGGGCCTCTGATATGCTTACTCAGCGAAACATAATAGAAGTATCGTTTCAAATACAACTACCACCACTTCGAACGAGCCAGTCCCATTAATGCGTTAGCATATGCTTCAGCATAGACTTCTAAATAATATTACGGGTGTAATATTTTTATTAATATTTGTAATATTTAGTTAGCAATAAATTCTTAATATAAAGAGTTTTATGACCATCTACTTCGATTCTTTGTGATGATCGTATTACGAGATAATCTAGGTTTTTAATTATTTTTTTCTCTATATTCTTAAGGCTATTCATATTGGATTTATTAAGAAAACAAGTTGCTCATATGGAAGGCTTACAACTTAATTTTAAAATAACAGAGAGACAGAATCTACCTAAAAGGTTAATATATGTATATTATATGATGTACGGGAAGTAATATTATCAGAGCTATGGAGGAAATGGCGACGAAAAAAAGCAGCGACATAAATCAAGTAAATTAAACAAGTTCATTTGAAAAGCTGGGCAATTAATTGGCGGCCGTCACAGGACGCGTGTTTGCAGGAAACATCTCTAAATAGAGCCGCGGTCGATGGCCTGGTCTGCATCCTGAATGCCAGTCTATTTCAAACGCTGGTCACCAACAATGAAAGAAGGCAAGTGCTTCGTCAAGTGCGAGAGCCCATAAATCCAGTAGGACGCGCAATTTGTTGAATTACAACATGCGCCCAGCCAGCCACCGGGCCGACGCGAAATTAGCTCCCTCGGAGATAAATTGACGGCGGGCCGCTAAATAAATTATTTGGGAAAACCGAGAAAAAACTGGCGTCTTCCCTTGATAAGGGTTGCAGACGTACCCGGGATATAATGAATATTGGCCGCTGGGCTCGCAACTTAATACATGTATTGTTTTTTTTAATAACACAGCGATCCCCAACCTATTTCAGCCAAGGACCCCTAGGAATTGTAGGACTATTTTCACGGACCCCATAATGAAATAAACTGAAAAATAAATTAAATAACGTATTTGTTTTAGTTACTAGTATTTACGTATGGGCCAGGGATGACACCGTGTCACTCGATAGATATAGGTACCTATTCGCGAACCCCCGGGAGTCCACCGACCACAAGGAAACACTGATACCTATACCTATAGAGGATAACTGGGCATATGTATCTCCTTGACAAGAAGCAATTTCCACCACCCATGGACAACGGCAACGCAATCCGCGCTTTTAGCTGTGTTTCCGGCTTTACACGCCTCTTGAGTCGTATAAAAGCCTAGATCCTCATTCACGTAACAGCTAAACAGCACAAGCAGCTACTGTTTGACGCGGGTATTCTGTGAGTTGGTTGTATAACTTTGAACAGGCATGATCAATTAGTGCGTTAGCATATGCTTCAGCATGTCTCTCGAGTAAGACAGTGTTGCTATTCGAACCAGGGATCGATCTCGATATCCGTGACGTCACGGTATCTCACAGATCCACTCGCCCAGAAGGCTCTAAAAATTAATCAATAATAGGTACGCTCTTATCATTCTTAATTCATTGCCAGAGATAATATGTTTACAACGTACAGGTAACTTTGAAAAACATTAAAACATCAAACAACCAGTTTTACTCGAAGAAGATCGATCGGCGCGAGCTTCGATTTAAATTCAGCTCATGAACATTTGGCGTTTGGAAAGGTTTAAAATTGTTTAGCGGTCATTCTTCATGTTATCGCACAATCGGAATTAAAAGATGTATTGAGATGTTTTATTCCGTACAAGTGCTTGGCACTTAATCTGCAAATTATCGCGATGCTATTTCAAATATTCTCACGATAAAAATGCTTTTTTTGTGGAAGTATTAAACGGTTTTAAAAGTGAATTTTAATCGTTGTTATCACACTTCTTAACGGCTGTTCGGTTTGATATTAATTGAGTCGTTATATCTTAATATTATTACGACGAGAGTAGCGTGTTTTATTTTTAAGAGGCAAGACATAGCCAACGTTTTATAGTATTAATTATAATTGTAATAGAACCTTTCCAGACGTATATTGAATATTTAATGAAAATTGAAATTATCCGTGGGAAAGCCGCGCTGGCGCAATTTTTGGGCCAGTAGTTCTGAGTGCCACGGATTTACAGAATACCAGCGAGAAATAGTACTTTTAATATTTCGCTGAGAATTTGGATACCGAACGGCCACTTAATGGGCGTAAAAAGCCGGCTACATTATCAAATACGCGGATTAAGATGTGGTTGTCCATGGGCAGTTGTGATCTCAATATCAGGACCCCGTTGATCACTATACATTACAAAATTTAAGACTACCTTGAAAAGTTAGCATATCTAAACTAGAGTTTATAAAACTTTAATCATACGAATGATTTAAAACAAAATGCATATAAATATTAACGGTTATTTTTAAATAAGTAAGCATGTATTTGTTCACTAAGCTGAAGCAAAGTGTGAATATAATATTTATTTCATAATCACAAAAGCCCGCCCTTTCTTTCAGCGGGATTAATCTTAGTTGTATGTTTGAGATTTAGCCGACAATAAGAAAGACGCATAGGTGGGCTTAGAAGGGTGGCAAATTGTCTTAAATTCGACCCTCGCGAAAGGATTTTATTACATCTGTTATC
The DNA here is from genome assembly GCA_018230265.1 of Delias oraia. Lineage (NCBI taxonomy): Eukaryota > Metazoa > Arthropoda > Insecta > Lepidoptera > Pieridae > Delias > Delias oraia. Next base: position 826 of record DWCF01002827.1, on the reverse strand, counting down.
GCATTTTAAATAACGCTTCTCAAAACGGCTTTATTGTGACTTTGATAAAATAATTATAAAACAAATTTAATAACGCGAAACCGTCTTATCGATGCAGATAATTAACTTAGTAGTTTTATTTGCACATTCTAGTAATATTAATAAAATAATTGAAAAAAACACACGTAAAACATAGAGCGGTACCAAATCAAAACTCGTTTGACGTGATTTTGAAACAGTCAAGCAGCCATTTGAAATTAAATTACATTTCTTTAGCTTATTCCATTATTGCAAAGGTGTCTTGGGGTGTGCGAAGGGGTGGATTTCGTGGCCATTAATCCATCCCCTCCGACGTATGCGGCCGTGTCGTGCCCGAGTGAAATGAACGCCATTATTATTTCGTTCATCCTACCTGCTTCTTTTTTTGATATTTAAATAAATTATAATTAAACATAGCTTATGGTCATGTTTTAAACTTATCATCATTTTAGCCGTAAAATGTCCATTGCTGGACATAGGCCTCCTCCTTGGACCTCCATGAATAGCTGTCGAAGGCGACCTGAATCCAGTGTCTTTCGGCGACCTTTACAAGGTCGTCTGTCCACCTTGTGGTTGGACATCCCACCCTGTGCTTGCCGGTCCGTGGTCTGCACTCTAACACTTTTCGGCCCCAACGGCCATCAGCTCTACGTGCGATGTGGTCTGGCCATTGCCATTTCAGCTTGCTAATTATAGATCTAATGTATAATATAATAATATATTAGATCTATTTATTTATTATTATATATAATGTAAACTCTATATAACGACACTGAAGGGACTGTGCATTTTATAGCGTTATAAAGAG
>DWCF01002826.1:0-22170 GCA_018230265.1 Delias oraia | reverse complement strand
CGCATTGGTTGTGTTGCCGGCTTTTTACGCCACTTAAGCGGCATTTTTAAGGGCCTCCGATATCCTCACTCACTCTGCGAAACAGATTTATCTCTGGAAGTGCTAGAAAGTGGCCGGGCGAGTGTCGTAATACTTTTGAACACATGGGAGAGCCATGCTGGAGCATAAGCTGACGCACTAATTGGGCCGGCTTGTCCGAAGTGATACCACGAATACCACTCACAGAATACTCAGCGTGAAATGTTAGTTATGCTTGAAACGGCGCTTCTACTGTGCTCTGCTAAGTTATTGAGGATATCGAAGGCCTCTAAAGATGCCGCTTAAATGGCGTAAAAAGCCAGCAACAACCAATTCGCGGACTGTGGCGCAGTTGTTCAAGGGCGGCAGTGTTCTCTTACTATATAGGAGACCCACCTGCTCCGATATTGCAGTACCATAAAAAGACTCGAATTTTTTCTTTAGCTTCATATACTAACCTGGAACATTCTTTGTAATTTGCTTGTATACTCGAAACCACACGCCTGCTTTAACTTGGAGATCATTGAAGCCTGGAAAAGATACAGTGATTTTTACTATGAAAGAAACATCGCGAGAATTCCGTGCACATTTCATATCGAGACTTAGAAGAAAGAATCAATCATTCCTCTCAACCAGGTAAGTAGTAGCTTGTTAAATATTTATATCAAAATCTCCATTCATAATATAACGTTTACTCGTAAAACACATGCGGTCTTACCACAAAAAACATGTGTTTAAATTTTTTTACCAAAAATCGGTGATAATAAATAATTATAATATTTAAGTTTGCAATACTTTATATTCAACTAAATAATTATTCAAAATATTTCCCGACGTAAATTGTGGGCCACGAACATAATAAATGCGTAAAAAGAATAAATGAAACAAATGATGTATGCACATTTGTCCTGTTCTCAAGGAATGTGTCTAAACATGTTTTAAGAAGACACGGCTTAGACGTAGTTTTGTAGTAACAAGATTAAATCATTGTCTAAGACTTGTTTTGTACTTAGAACAGATGTTTCAATAAATTTTTGCGGTAAGACGATGATTTTTAGTATGTATATATGTCTAATATTGTATATATTAAATATATCACACTTGTTACATATATGCGTAAATATGTAACATATCGCATATGACTCCGAAATAAATATTATTCACCTCGGCATCGTCGCTAGCGGACATATGCTGTACAAGTCGTTTAGCTAGCATCTTGCTGTAAAACTTCTGAAACACGTCTTTGTCCTCGATATATTTGAATACAACCATCTGCGAACCAAAATTTAGGTTTTATTGAAGTATTAAAAGTAATAACATGAACAAACAGTAACTTTGCAACATTGAGTAAATGGTATGGCGACTGATTCACTCTTTCGAACACTAGAACGTAAATTCCTTCAAAATAAGAAGGCAAGAATATTTTTAGACCGCGCTAAAGACTGGAACCGTTGGTCCGATTTTAAAATTTTTCCAGTGTTAGATAGTTGTCAAGAAAGGCTATAATATAATTTCAATAAAATTAGAGATCCTTATTAGAAATGCAATAAATATATGCTAATTAAAATGTAAACTTCACGGTGTAAAACTCACCACTTGATTGAGTGTGTCTTCCAGTTCTGCTTCCTCGGGATTCTTGCTGGACTTCTTCAGAAGTAAATCACAGTACTTAGCTAACAGTTCCGGACTCTTGGACGATGAATTGGCGGCTTTCGTGACTGAATTACCTGATTTAAAGTAATTGCTTATGAAGACCACAATATATTTTTAAATTGTTAATAAAGTTTCGTACCGAATCAGATTAATTACAAGAATTTCTCTGAGCTTGAAGTTCGTGATGATTATTGAAGTTTTCTGTCATAAAATAAGATTGTTTTAAAGACGATATATATATTTGTAAACAATACTGCATTTTACATCTTTTTTCAATTAATTTGAATAAAATATACAAATTTTTGTTATTATATATTTTGAGAGCCTTGTAGCTAAGTGTTTTAATAAGTTTACAATGAAGCGAGACGTATCGGGATTGATTCCCGGTCCGAAAAATTGTATAATTTATTCCGTCTCTGGAAGGGCTTGGCAGTGGCTGGGCGAGGGTCTTAATACTGTCGCACCCGTGGGAGAGTCATGCTGACGCATATGCTGGCCCACAAATTGGGCAGGTTCGTCTGAAGTAATACCACGGGCTCACAGAATACTCAGCGTGAAACGGTACTTGTATTGTGTTTCATTGAGTGTTAAAATGTAGTAAAAATGCCGCTTAATTCGGTTAAAAATCCGACCAATGCGCGGGGACAGTGGCGCAGTTTTCAACGGGCGACGGTGTTCTCTCAGCATATAGGTGACCCACCTGCTTCGTTGTCCGCTATAAAAACATAAAAATAACTTCTATGGTTGCATCGTACGTACTGTTTATAAACCTTCCGCAAGCCTTGTCAAGAGCTGCCACAAATCCGGAATCGTTGTTGAATGCGATTAGCACTAGTGCGTTGTATTTCTTATGTACTTCAAGAATTGTCGATACGTAGATTTTTGGATCCTGAAACGGGGTATTCAATAGTTTAATAGTTTTGTATTCTATAAAATTATGGTCTCGTGACTGCCGTGACCGCGTGCTGAGTATTTCAAACATAACAGCCTGAATTCAAAGTGAATTTCAAACCGGTCTCGACCGGCCCGTGTTATAGAGCCATTATCAAAAGACATATGTTTTTATTCAATTTTGGTTTAAATGAAGCTCTTATGAACGTACCACCGATTCAGAAGTAAATTAGCAGAGAAGAATCGGCAAGAGATTTTCTTGTATTTTCAAAAATACATCCTAACCAAATATAAAACAATCAGATGATTGATGATAGATGTTTATTTAAATTATTATTCCAGAGATGCCACTGCGGCCCCCGGGGCGTACGCTGACCATAGGTTGGGAAATACAGTTTTAGGTGTTTAAATAACTTAGATCAATCAAAATACGAAATTAAACTATTTGAAAAATAAATGTTAAAAATTAAATTGTTTACTATCAGTATTTTAAGACGTTTTATGATAACAAGGATTTACCATATTTTTTTTTAAAAGATATGATCAGAATTTATCAATTTCCTTTACTATAATTTATGCGGTTGAGATAAGTATGTAGGTACTGTCTCGGGTTGCCATGGCAACCGGTACTAACCGTATGCGCACTCTCTCCACACTTATCAATGGCCTGGAGCCCTTGCGCGTGGATGTGTTGCTCTAGCAGACGCCTCAGCTCGACGAGGCCGTCGGGAATCCGCGCCACCAGGTTGTACATACGCCCCAGGTGGGAGTTCTTATCGGCGTCCAACAATTTCTGTCATTCAATGTCATTTTATAAAAACAATTGACACAAATCAGGTTGATTTTTGAGTCGTCACCAGCCTTAACAAACTCAAATTTAACTTTACAATTTTGCAAGCATGTGTTTTATAATAGGTTTATATTTTAATCAATCCTAATGATTATAAAATAAAAACAAAATTGTGATGCTATATAAGAAGTGGAGAAACAACATTTAATGTCATTACTTTACTTATAACGTTTTATTACAATACACACAAATTAAAAAGGAAACAATGACAATTGACAAAACACAGAACACATAAATAAAACAACTTATTAAATAAAGTTAATTTACTTTATTTAACTTTAAAGTTAATTAACTTTATTTACATTACATAAACATAATATTTACATAACTATACATACTTATTGTACTTTAAGAAAATGAACATGCTATTTTGCCTTATCTCCAGTGTTCTTACCTGAAACTCTGAATGGAATATCTCTAAATGTTTCTCGATGAGCACACGGTCGCAGGTCTTTGCCAGTCTGTCCATGGTCGTCTCGTGAAGGTAAACTTGGACACGCCGTTGTTCCTCTTGCAATCTTTGTTCTGCCTTAAAAAATAAATACATTAAATTAACAATTTGTATTGTAATCTGTGAATTGACTACAGAACATTAATTAAATCATAATCACAGTGGAATCGTTTAGTCGAAAAAAAGCTATTCTCTTCCGCTGGAGCTCTAAATGCACAATATCTACAATTAAATAGATTCTGTAATTCGAACATAATGTTATTTGAGGCGTCGATAAGAATATTTAATGTCTGTAAGTCGAATTTCAAACACCAGACTCCGTAAGTCGTAATAAGTAAAATAAAGTGGCGTCTTAATTGAACAAGTCAAAGTTTTAGCAAATAAATCCTATGTATGTCGAAATTAATGTTAACTCGAAAACTCATTAACTCGAATTTTTTAGCATTTTCCTTGAAATTAGAACTATCGAGATCCCACTGTCGAATTCTAGAAATAGAGACATCCCTTGTACGTGCACTACAGATATAATTTATTTCGCTGTTTAACTTACAGTTTAACATAAAAAATTATGTAAATTTTTTAACATACATATTTTGAGCTAATTCAATCTCTGATACTCGAGTACAGTACAATCATTTTGTTTATTTCAATATATTTACAAAATACCAAGGACCATTATCAGATGCATAAAACATTAAATTCATCTGTTAACGTAATTGATCTTTTAGAATAAGCTTACCTTGATCATATATTCTGTCACGGGGTTATTCCTCAAAAAGTCTGTACTCTCTCGAGTGTAGAATCTCTCTGTATCCTCTAAGAATATAACTTCAAAGGTTTCTTTGTAAACTATGAGGTTCTGGACGCGGGCTGCTGGCTCGTCCTCGTTGAGACCAAGCGCCACATAGCAGTTGATAACCTGAAGATACAAAATATACCATTACCAACCATTATAACCACAAAAATAGAACTATTTACATATAATAATAACTATATGTCTTAGTTTTATAATAATTATACTTTTTATATTTATACTTAATAATTACATAATTTTGAATCAATTATCAATTGTTTTTTTTTACATTTAAACGTTAATTAATACGTATGCTTAATTAAAAGAAACGGTAAAATCTATCAATCGATTTTTTAACCTATTAATACAACTCGCAGTGAATTTGATTTTTAGCCGCGACACGACGATCGGCTTGGGCCGTTGCGGGGTCATGGGCCGCCTCAGCATCCGGTTGGAAGCTCACCGGGGTGACCGATGGAGGCGGTTCTTACCGCGGTCCCTTCACAGAATCCTACCATCTGAGTTTGTTATTATCGATACTTACACCAGAAACAAGTCTCGTATTGATCGTCTCTCCATTGCGCTCGCGTTCAATCAGTTTGAGCACAGCATTGGTCACCTGTTTATTCAGGCACTTGAATAGATTGTCGCGCCATGTCACCAGCGCCAGTTGATATATTTCGTAGATACCCTGAAAATACACAATGAAAATAACACGCTCACTAAATGATCGTTTATTAAGGTAAAATTTTATAACAAAAGAGTTTCCGAACTAAAATATACTCCTTTTATAACTATACAAACAACGAAACTCTTTAGTTGCATAATTTTAGTACATATACATAGACAATTTCATTTAATTTTTCATTAAAATAATTTCGATTCATTTAATATGAAAAAATCACAAAGCATTTTGCACCCGCTGTTTTATATTTGAGTGAATAATCAATGTTAGAATGAACATATTATAATAAGTCAAAACAAATTTGAAGATTTGTTTGATTTGATTTAGTCAGATCAGATGATCAGAATCATTCCAATCAAAGAACAGCCCGTTTTTCGTTCCAGGGTATCAACGACGAATGTTTGGTTACTCACCAACTTAGTCAATTAGTAAGTTGTTAGGAAGACGCTTACGGTACACTAACAATTAAATAAAATAGCTGTGTTATATTTCCCCTATCAATATATAATTAATAATATATATTAAAGAAATACTCACCTCGGTGAGTTCCGTTTGGACGCCCAAGCGACTAGTTTCTTCCCACGATACTACAAGCTGTGGTTCGAGTCTCGCAGGAGGCTCCCTTGTCCTAATCGTGTTAACTCCCGGGCGAGTATCGCTCGCCCCCAAAAGCCCGCGATAAAGCTGTCAGGACCGTATGGTCAAACAGCAATATAGCCAATCAAAAAAAATAAAAAAAAGGTTACTCACCTTCCGCCCTTCCTCGCACTCTCGTTTCACCCAATGCCTGTTGAGATAGGAGCAGACTCCGTTCAGCACTCTCGAAGAGAACTGATACTCCTCCCATTGCTTCGTATAGAACGCTAGCACATCTTCACCCATGAGATCAGAGCCGTTCTGTAATTATATATTTTTCTATTACATTTGAAAAATCGATTGTGCAACACTTTTTAAGAACCTTATAGCTAAGTAAAAAAGTCTACCACGAATCTAGAGGTATCGGGTTCGAATAATGTATAATTTATTCGGTCTTCACTGTGGCCGGGCAAGTGTCTCAACTCTGTCGCACCCGTGGAAGAGCTACGCTGAAGCATATGCTGACCAACACAATGGACAGGCTCGTCTGAAGTTGATACCACGGGCTCACAGAATACTTACCGTAAAACTGTACTTGTACTGTGGTTCGCTGAGTGAGTGAGGACTGCGAATATCAGAAGCCTTTAAAATTATGTCGAATTCGGCGGCCGTGAAGTTGGCAATACAACAAAGAGCTGTTGTCCATGGGCCTCGGTGTTATTACCATATAGCAAATACCTTCCTCGTCGTCCGCTATACTATAAAAAAAAATTGACTTCTTCATTCATTCATTCATTAGCACGTGTTAGCTGAATACACATTTTATTGCAAACAGGATGCGATAAGCTTCGCCATTAACGACATGCTTTTCCTAGGAAAGCAGCCGTCTGCCTCTTTGCTACTTAAAAAGAAATCTTTAATCATGACCACAACATCCTTACCTTTAACAGATTGACCAGATACATCCTCAGAAACTCCCTTAGCCTCTTGTAGAGTTCCAGGCCGACAAGTTGCGCACCTCCCGGCACCTGATTCTGTAAATTATTTCGTCACAATTTCTTCAGAGGTAAATCATTATTTTACCGTTTTTTTTTAATGAAAAAAAATAGGGAAGCTAACGAGTAGGAGAGGTGGACAGACGACCTTATAAAGGTCGCCGGAAGATGCTGAATGCAGGTCGACTCCGACAGGTATGCATAAAGGTCCAAGGGGAGGCCTATTTCAAGCAGTGGACGTCTTACAGCTGAAATGACGATGATGATGATGATGAAACATCGAGGTGATACGGATATCCATTACCAATGACCAATGTTACCTGTTTTTTTAGAGCCGTCCCGCCCGCTCGGTTAAGATGGCTGGACGACTTTCCGCTAAAGCCACTTTGTTGATGTACTGAGGTGCAGTAGTTATATACATGACTAAATCATGTTAAGGAAGATTAAATACACGGATAATTCATGATACATTGAATCTCAGCCATAAGCCATTGAGATGTGAAACATAAAAATATTTATTATTAAATATTTTTATGTTTCACATATTTCATATTTCTTATTTCAGAATCATAAAAAGGATACGTATATAAATCCATGTATCTCAATTTGGACATTTGTTGTCGCTTGTAGACTTGCTCTATTCCTTCTCTTAAATCGCCCCATATCTGAGAAAAAAGCAAAAGTTTCACTCATCTCACACCAATGGGAAAGCCACGCTGAAGCACAAATTTGTACGATTCGTCATACCAAAGTCATAACACGCGCTTATAGAATCATCATGAAATGGTACTTATACTTATTTCACAGAGTGAGTGAGGATATCGGTGGCCCTTAAAATAATTAAGCGGCGTAAAAAGCCGTCAACACAACCATTGCGCGGACTGTGGCGCGGTTGTACTTGGGCGACGGTGTTCTCTTACCATTTAGGAGACCCACCTGATCCATTGCCCGCTATAACCTAAAAAAAAAAACAAAAAAATTGAATTTAGTACGCTAAAGCAAGTAAAAATGTGTATTTAGCCTCTCAACTAAGTGGTTTTGACTATATTGATTATAGCTCAATTAACTTACCGATTTTAAGAGTTATTAGTGAAGCTAATATTTTTTATGCTATAGCATAGGAAATGAAATAAATAATATTTTCAAGCAAGTTAATAAAGTTGAGTGATTTTACAATATTTTGTTTTGTTTTTCTTTTGCTTCTACAGAGCAAATATCATTTAATTGTTATTTAAATTGTATTAACTTATTATTTAATACAATATCATTATATATAAATTAAAATAAAATATTTGCATGTATTTATAATATGTATATTATTAAAATACAATAAATATTAATTTCTTGTTTAATTAACGCAAGGAAGGCTTACAAGTGGACAGAAAACCACTTAGGCAATATTGTAACGAGTATTATATCTGTTAATTATAGCAACATAATATATAAACCTATTGTTGTATAATATGAACAAGATTCTTTAAGATCGTCAGCGAAAACATTGGTTAAATTTACTTGATTTTAGTAAACAAAGAAACTTTCTACGTTATATTGTGTAATTAAATTCCTATATCCATATTCGACAAGTTAGGTTGTCAAATGCAAGATTAATTTGTTTAAAGTCCTGCAATATAGGCAAATATAAATCATATATATTTTTTACACCCGTGGGAGAGCCATGCCGGAACTGTGACGCACTAATTGGACCGGCTCGTCCGAAGTGATACCACGAGCTCGCAGAATACTCAACGTGAAACGGTACTTGTACTGTGTGCGTGAGTGAGGATATCGGAGTCCCTTAAATATGTCGCTTGAGTGGCGTAAAAAAACCGGCAACACAACCAATGCGCGGATTGTGGCGCGGTTGTCCATGAGAGGCGGTGTTCTCTTACCATATAAGAGACCCACCTGCTTCGTTGTCCGCTATACTATATAACAAAGGAAACGGTGGCAAACGAGCAAGAATCACTTAGAATAAGCGGTTCTCCGCCCATGGACACCCCTAGCCGATGCAGGTCCGCGGATGCATTGCCGGCCTTTAATAGATAGTTACGCTATTTTTTGAAAGGTACCTCAACTTTTATTCTCTTTTATTTTTTTAATAGACAATGCTTTTTGATTTAGCATTAAATTTGAAATACTAGATATATCTATGTAACATATAAAAACTATGTTTCCTTAGTAAATAGTAGAAATCAAAGGAGATTTCATTAGTTTCCGAAAATACTTTTTATTTATTTTTTCTCTCTTATTTTCATGGTTTTTATTAGTCGACTGTAAGCTATTAAATTCTTTTGTATCTTATTTTTATATGTAATAAAAACATCTGTTTACGCGAAATATCTGACATTAAATACAAGAGAAAACACTGGTGCGCATCTATTGTTAACTAAATAAGAATGAATGTCGGAATGTCTAATTATAATAATCTGAAACTGGGCCGATATGTGAGGTTTTTATTCATAAATAGTTAAGATTCACTTGGCAACGAGCCAAAACATTAAACTTACTACGATACATCAAATATTTTTAGTAACCGCCGCCCGCGTCTTCATCTGTCTAGAATCACTCTTAGAGACACAATTTTTTTAAACTAGGTACTTAACCCTAAATATCAATTTGTTTCAGTAAATAATTTTAAGAAAATTCATTAGGAACGGGTAGCAAAGGGTATTATAGAATAAGAGACTTTATTGAAGACGCTACGCCTTGGGCATAGTGTTGACCAAATTGAGTATTGGTGCAAGATCAAAACCGCCTAATTTTAGCAAGACCAAGTCTGACCGTGTAAGACTTGAATAAGAACAAGACTAAGCCTGCAAGACTCTTGCGACTTGCAGCAATTTTTTTGGCAGTGATTTTTTTATGTTTTCTCATTAAATCTTTAGATATTTATAAATCTGGTTGTTCTTTACTATGGCTATGCTAATTCAAGCTCAAAATGTTCCTATTCTGATGGGTTTTTCTAAGATCTGAAGTAGACTTTAATAAATATCAATAGTCTAATAGGTAATTGCAAGTTTTGCAAAACCAAGACCAAGACTGGGAACGTAATACCATGACCAAGACCAGCTATATTGGTGCAAGACCAAGACTGGCTAAGTCTGGGCGCAAGACTAATTGTGAATAATGCGATCGCTCCAGACATTTTCAGGAAATTATTGAGAATTGTTAAAATTAAATTAAAAGCCCTAAACAATTCTAAATCCATATCAACTTAATTTAAATCAAAATCCACGTTGGTAAGAATGAATAATATTTCAATTCAATCTCCTTTTCTTTAATATCTCACTTGATATTAGCTTATCAAATTACCTATTTCATTTTATGCATACGCTATATAATAAAGCAATTGTCTGTTCATAAGATATAGTAAAGTTTACAACAACAATGAGTTCCGTAATTAGCAATACAAGAGATGGAGTATGGAGCTTAGACTTTTAGTTGCATATCTTGTTTTTTTCTTTTCCTAAGAGCTCGAACAACTACTGATAAAATCGTATAATATATATTATAGAGTTGATATTATTGAACATAAATGACTAAGGCATAAACAAGAAACTAACACACACAAAAAACATAACCGAACCCTATGAATTTTTGCACACACAAGATGCGTAAACCATAAACTATTTGCTTCGATAGACCTTGAAACTATACTTAAATTTGTTGTTGATACACAGAATTTATTACACACGATTCATTTGAATATGTATAACGGGGTACAGGATGTGAGTGAAAGTAGCGTGATTCAAAACGGCAGATGTTTTGCCGATGAGAATGCATAGCGTGGTCATTTCGCTTCATTAATAAAGCATTTTAAATTATTTTTATAAATAATAACCACAATTTTAGAATAAGAATGTATATATTATTGAATTAATTAATAAAATCAATAATTGAATTTATGTGAGCCACTAGGTAATCCTGAGAAGTTATTATAAATTGTAAATTAAACTTTGAACAAATATTTTTTATATAAAAAAATTAAAATAAATTATTATTATATATTATTTATTCTAAATATTATTTTAGAATTAAGTTCTTTCTGTTTGATCTATGCGAGTAAACCGAGAAGCCTTATGTTACTGTGATTTTTCTCCATTGTTTATGGAAGTCCTGGCCGCGTTATGGTATGGAGTTCTGTACTAAGTGTTACAGACAAGTAAATTAAATAGTTTGCCCAGTATACGGGTTAACTAAGAATTTACAACATTAAGTATTTTGGAATTATACGCTTTGTACAATGCAATATATGTTCGAAAAAATATAAATGACTGTCAAGAAAACCGACATACATGTTCGGAACATACGAAATTAGCATAGACTGGTTTAACCAGTGATCAGAATCAGATATTCTTCAGACGTAATACGATACGCTTTTACAATAAGACCCTAGAAAATGTACAAAATCGTTCTGGAAATATTCTGTAAATATTATAGTGTTAAATATTTTGTAAAAGATGTCACGCTTTGGGAATAAGGTGTTCATGACAATTGACAGGCATCCTCACAGATAATTTTTGTTATATTTTAAGTATCTCACGGAAGCAAAAAATTACACCCAATGAGTTTATTTCGCCGGTTCTTCTCAGAGGGCTTAACTTGGAACCGGTGCTAGACTGACTTTGACATTCAACGAGCTGCATTTTGTATTTATGTTGAATAAAAATATTTCATTTCATAATTATTCTGAACTTCTATAAATTAAGTAGATATACCATTTTTTTTACATTCAGCCTATGTCTATTTCCCTAAACGTAAATGATTCTTTATAATGACGCATCAATACAAAACCCATACTCTTACACTAACTCAACAGTTCTTAATCAAATAAACGCGTGTTACAATTATAATAATCACTTGTAAAACGTTTTGACAACGTATTTCCTTGTTAAACGACAGACTACAAGATATAAAACCTATATTTATATTTACTTCCTAATTCCTGTAAAGTGTTAATCTCAAGTGAAAGTATACTGTTTCGCTGTCATGGCTCAAGCGATTGTATTGACGAGTTTTGTTTCATTTGATACGAGGCAGTGAAACCACGATTTTGAGGATTGCTTAAATATGCTTCGCCGCTACATTCGTCCTGATTCCTGTGTTATATTCGATGCACGGGAAAAAAAATATGAATTTCGTTGGCAAAAACATATCGGCTGTGAAGGTACAAATGACAAAATAATATTTTCAATCTTTTCATAATGTGTACCTGTATGGTAGGTACTAATTGCGTAATGGCGACTGGATGGACCGTACATTTGACAAAAAACTTTTTATTTTTACGCATTCCCTTTTCTACAGATACATTGAAAGGACTTTATGTATTAAATAGAGGATAATTATCCTTTTTAAGATTGATATAACTTGAAAATACTTTGCTATCCGCTTGACGTTACACGGAGTCGCAAAAACTAGGTCTAACAGTATTTCAAACTCGTAGGCCTTGCAGTGTTCCCAAAAGAATAAAATCTCAAGTGACATTCATACAAGTACGATTGAATACAGGTCAGGTGTACCGTTTTGAGAGATATTTGCTTGCTCTATACCTTGCACTTAATTTAGATAGGTGTTAATGGAAATCTTGATGATGAAGATGATAAAAATAACGTAGCGAAATCCTTAATACACCGAATTACACACTTTATTTACACTTTTGGGAAATCCCAAAACAACGTTTATTGAAGAAAAACCTGAAGAAGTGTTTCAATAGTCATAGGGTTTAGAACTGTCTGCCTCGCGACGTCAGACTATTCTAATATATACATACAAGTATATCAAGGAATTTTAAAATTGTGTCAAATAGAAGCGTATAAAATTGGAGTATGTATTTAAATGCAGTATTGCAAATGGATTGAAGTTTTTACTAATAAAATTTCGTGTTAGATAATAGCAGTTTACGTGGAAACAAAAAGATTACAGTTAGTTAACTGTGTCGATGTGTTTCATCGCTATACGTATTTCTAATACTATATAACTGCTTTGTATGAGAACTTAAATACATAAAATTTGTACAATAAATCTGACATAGAAACAAAATTCATATTTGTGAGGGTATCTGTGTTAGTAAACTTTGTAACTCGCACATTATTAGGACAGGATATTCTTATAACGAAAGCTGAGTTCTGATTTTAATGCATTAAACAACTACTATTATTAATCTATTCCTTTGTGTACAAGGTACAGCTTGTTAAAAATACTTTATTACTAATATATTTAATCAATACAGAGATCTTTCTAGAGAAGTTTAGTAAATATTTAGTTTAATAAACAAACTTGTTTGAAAAATAAAGGTATTGAACATGCAAAAAATAAATATTTCAAACTGATAACCCTCATGAAACAAAGGAAGTTTTTTCTTCTTTCTAGAAATACATATATCAAACAATGACAAATAAAAAAAATGTCAGTCATGATACCTTGTGATAAAATATATTAATAAATTCATAATATTATAAACAAATTTATTCACTATTTATACTTATTTTTATACACTCACAGAATACTCAGCGTGAAACGGTACTTGTACTGTTTTTCGCAGATTGAGTGAGGATATAGAAGGCCCTTAAAAATTTCGCTTAAGCGAAGTAAAAAGCCGGCAACACAAGCAATGCGAGGACTGTGGCGCGGTTGTTCATGGGCGGTGGAATTCTCTTACCGTATTGGGGACCCACCTGCTCCATTGTCCACAATAGCATAAAAAAATTGTTACATAAATTGTGAAACAAAAATCCTAGAAAAAAATTGATTTTAATCCTTGCTTTGTCTGCATTTATCATTTGCTTAAATAGATACTTATTTTGATCAGATATTGGTATACAATTCAAAGGAAAGTGAAATAATATGTAAATATTGTAGTTTAGTCTTTGATATAAAACAGAAAAGGCTTCAGCTTTAATGTATAACTACTATGATCACATTTGATTTCTTTTGTAGCATTATGTACAAGATAAGTTACAAAATAAACAACAAAAGAATGTCATTATTATTAACTCTCTTTGAAGTCGGCGCCTTCTTAGGATCATGGTCCGCACCAGGGTGCTGACTCTCTTGGAAAATAATAGAAGCAGTGGTTTCCCTTTGTCTTCTGCCCATACATTTTAGGAGCTATTTAGACTCACAATGCCAATATTGCCTCTTTGGTAGGTTGCCTGGCCAATAGTATGGGTATATGCCGTTGCTCAGTCTATTATTATGTAAGTACATATTATAAAAACTGTTACTCTATTAAAAAAAATACCTGATCCAAATCAATCTGACGCAAAGGTGGTGGAGGCATGTTGTTGCGATTCTGTCCACTCATTATATAACACACTAGCACTAATATAATCTATCCACTCACTATACACTATACAGATGTATCTAAACTATTTACAGCATAGCTTTATTAAACTGTCTTGTGATTCCAGGTTCTGAAACAAAAATATATTAAATTATTATTTCATCATCAAACATTCATTATTTATCTGAACAGAAGTTACTTCAGAATAGAGCAATTATACACTTTTGATGGTTTATATAGACATAAATTTACAAGTTTCTAGTACTTATATTGAACTCTATATATTAGACAAAAACTGTTTATACACCTACTTCAATGATATTGAATAGCTGTTAAAATATTTGTTTTATAGTCTTGAATTGGAATCTTATAGAAATAATAGAGAAAAAAGTTGGTAGCACATCAAACATGAAATAAAACAAATCATTGAATTAACATTTAAAATCTTTATAATATAATGAAAATAATTTATAGATAACTTTTAATTGAGGCTTAGCCTTAGGTAGTATGTATAAGCAGCACATATATATTCTACATTTATATTCTTATATATAAGAATATATGGCTTCAACAAAAGATGTTATGTAATCACCTAAAACTGACTAGAAGACTTAAAAGTAACTAAGATTATACCCAATGATTGAGAGTGAGGCTTTATCAATGAGTCAAATAAAAATCAGATTTGCCAAAGCTAATGGAATATTTGGATGCGAGTATATTATGTAGTTAAAATTGCATTGATTCAAAACTTAGAAAATGTATAGTGAATAAAATCAGTAAATAATATTGGCCATAACACTTCAGTAAGACTTACAAAGCAACAGATACTTTATATTATATAAATAACATTTAAAAATATTGTTTGATTAAACTATTATTATTACTATTAGTTATTATTATTTGAAAACGTCCTAAATTGGCACAATTAAAATGAAATCAATTCATTACACTATAATGTCAAGGCTTTGTCTTTGTTTGATAATTATAGAGTAGATAATAGAAATTAACATTTATGCTTATTAGTATGTTATATTTAGCCCTCCCACAGTAATCACAACATAAGTGAGCTAAGTTAATTCAAAATTAAATTGGGTTCATAAAATGACTCCTCAATAATATTGATATTATGTGTATTTAATTTTATATTAAGTTATTTATTTATTATTTTTTTATTATTAAGATATAATATTCTTATTAAAAAAATTGATTAATACTTGTTTTTAACTTTAAGTTGTTTTGTATGCTGTAAAGTTATTTATATCACTAGGTTTATTTTATTATGTATGTATGAAATTGGTAATCGTAGCCTTTTACTAAGAGGTATTGCTTAACTTTAAACAATGTTTCTCACTCAGTTGTATGTTTATGGGTTAATGTGTACTTCTTAGGGAGAAATCAAATTTAAGCAAATAGGGAGTTTGTTGCTAAACAAACTACAAATACAGTTACATAATTTATATGTTTTGTAAAAAGCAACAATATTTAAAATAACAATAAATATGGCTAGATTTATGAATTAAAAAGAGTGTTTTATCATGCATTAACTGTGCCAATATTACCATATTGTTTTGTTTTAATGTAAAAGTTTATGACGAACTTATCAAGTAGTTAATAGTTTGTACCCGCGTAATTTTTTTACGAGAAATCGTCACACGAACAATGATTAAAAAGTAAAAGTCTATTCGACAAAGAGATTTTGCAATCAACAAGGGCAAATGAAACATGTTTCTTTTCACATCCCTAGCTTAGACCTACCAGTATTGTTTCAGTACTACCACAATAGTTTTTTCACTTTCAACATTAGATTCATACAAATATAATATCGCTTTAAAAAAAACTGTTTTAATATGACTTTTTATATCGAAACCGTTAAGTATCATCTCAATACACTCAATATAAACTACCTGTCATTATTTATCGGGTCTACTCATATAACACAACAAAATGAAAAAGGATAAAAAGACTTGTTTGAAGTTAGAATTTTAAGAAATCCCAATTGGTTTAGATTATACTTACGCAGCAAACACCTTTTCTACACTGTCATCGACCACATTTCACTCCATGAACACAAAATGATAAAAATATATGTATATTTTACGTCAAAATATATTTTAATAAAGGATAGTTCGCATTTACGATTGATTTTTCAAAACAAGCGTTAATTTGGTATAAACATTTTACGTACAGTCAAATCACGTTAGAATACAAAGAAAAAGAAAATAAGAGCGACCTGCTACTACCGACTACGCCAATATTAGACATTTGTCAATTGTCATTTCAGAAATTGCTTTGAGAAAATTTATTTGTGATATTGATTTTCTCGCTAGGTGTCGTTTTTAACTTTTCAGCCATTGAGTTCTTAAAGTCACAGACAATAGTCATTAAATTGTTGACCAAGTTCAATAATTTAATGGCTTTTTTCTAAACATAAACCGCGAGAAAATATGTTTATGTCTTCGTTTGAACCTGTCACAGACGAACAAGCTAACGGTACGGACCTCTTGGGAACTATAATCACAACTCTGACATAGCTATAATAGGTCTACCAGGATAAGTTCAAATCTTTTAAAAAAAATACAAACAATAAAAAACACGGCGAAAATTTGACACATTTCATCATTATGCGGCCTTAGCAAGTACGTTTATTTTTTTTAAATTATAATACTTCGCGCTGTTGCGACCTTAACTTGTTAGTTAAGATCGCTTGGTAAAAGTAGTAAGAGCAATCCGCGCATGTCTACAGTTGCTCAGAACTCTCTGTACGTTTTTAGGCACTTTATTTTTTAATTTGCTACGTGGTCATTCTCCTGACTGTTATTATAGATGTATTTGTTGCTAGTGCTGTTCGTTTTTGTTCTTGTTTTAAATTATTCATAATCTATCAGTGACGATGACTGATCTACCAATGACGTATCGCCATTCAATCTCCCACACTTTTCACTCCACCTACACGTAAAAATTGAATATTGCACTTCTCTACTTTTTCCGAGCGATCTTAACTTTTGCGCGACCTATGGCTGATGAGGAAACATTCCAATTATTCTTCTTAAAGTTAATGAGTGGCTTAAGGCATTTACTGTCAGGCTTGATTAAAATTGGTTGGGTAGCGATAAAACAAAATCTAAGCTAAGTCATTCCGCCAGTGAACTTAAGCTGATCTTCGTAGCAAACCTTTCACGATATAAATATTTATGAAACCTTGAGGATTAAAGGTTTTAATTATAAAAATTATACATAGATTGAGTAATGAGTTTTACACCTTAGACAATGTGATATTAAAAATATAATAATAATATATATATATATATATAAATAAAAACTATAATTAAAATACAACAACACGGGTACTTATATCAAGATAATAATATTTTTATCTTGTTCTATACATAAATTTCCAAGAAAACTTATTATTCCTAATAATCACGCCTATTTTACAAATGACGGTGATGGCTGACATTGAATTAAGACAGTTGTGATAACTGAATTATAGAATTCACATTGACATTACCAAATACCGACATCAACTTCTTTGATTTCATTAATCATTGTTGATTGTTTTCATTTAAAGAAATCCGAAATCAAAACCTTTAATTTTACCTATATCCACAAGTTGTACGAATAAAACAAAATACCTTAAAATAAGCTATGTGTTATGTGATTATAACTGGTCGCAGCTTAGCATGGCTGCTTTTAAGTTTAGCTGCTTTTATGCTAATTTTAACGGGTGTTATGACGCCCAAATGGTTATTGGGTCAGCCAAATGTAGTAAATGAAAAAAATATTACTAGGTTCTATGTACCTAGTGTTGGTATTTACAATAGGTTTGTATTTTTACATTGGATTCAGTTATTGTTACTAACTTCCTTTTAACATCAATTTATGATAATATGACCCTACAATGACATATGAGCATTTCCTGATCTTTACTAGGGGGAATAAGTTTGTTATGATTCAATATGATATCTAGTTTATATTTAGGGAAATATAGACTTCAGATTTTTTATTTATCTGTAATAAATTTATTAATAATAGTATTTATTTATAAAATGATATAATAAGTATAGTAATTATTTATAAAATTATGTTTTTTAATGTTTACATCCAACATTTTCAGATGTATCAGAACAGAACATGACCCTAACCATTGTGCTCCCTTTTCACTTTATGGACTTGCAACAGATTCTTATGTCTATCCTACGCCATGGAAGGCAGCTATGTTCTTTTTATCTTTGTGTAAGTGTGGTCAAAATTATTCTGATTGTAAGTGCTGTACCATTATTAAAAAATAAATACAGACAATATTATTATAAATATTTCAGGTTCAGCAATTCAGTTTTCTACAGTCCTGGCAGGAGTTTTAGCATGTTGTGTCCAGTCTATATTTAAAAAAAGTGTAATATCTCTTGCTGGTGCTACTCAAGCTTTGGGAGGTAAAGTAGCTTATTGATAAGTTATTTATTGTAGTTTTTGTTTATTTATTCCTAAACAGGTGGGTGTTAGCTTGTTTTTTATCTTCTTTTATTATATAGATTAGTTACTAATCTATATAATTATTTTCACAGGTCTGTTTGGGGTTCTCGGTATATTACTTTATCCCTGGGGCTGGAGTGCAGCCCGTGTGAAACGATTATGTGGGGAATACTCAGAGCCCTATATACCAGGCGACTGTTCTATTGGTATGAGATATAAATCATAATCATTCAAATATAACTAGATGTTGTACATTGAGAAATCTCAATTTTCAGTATAATAATTTTTACAGAAATTATTATTTATTGTATGTAGCCTTTGCTATTTCCAGATGCTAAAGCATTTTATTGTTACTTAATTATAATTTTTTTCAGGTTGGGCTCTGTACATAACTGTAATTGGAGTGGGCCTTGTGTTTGTTGCAAGTGCTCTATCTAAAATTGCTGATAAGGCAGCTAATTCTGACAAAGTGCAGTTTCAAATGGATGAAGGAAAGCAACTAATCTGCCTAGCTTGATGAAATATATGAACAGTGGGTTGATGTTTTAGCAAGTATTCTTACACAATTTTATATACAATTATTGTGGATTGGGTCTATTGATACCTACAACATGAGATGTTAAAGGAACCTTGTCTTGTTACTGGTCTGTCTGAAAATAGCGCCATCTGTCGACTCCCAGTTAGAAAGCTATAATAACAATTATAATTCCAAAGTCCGTTGCGTAAGAGAGAAAATACTACACTATAATATTTAATAATTACACTACTCTTTTGTATTTTTTAATTATTGCTCAATGGCAACTGAAAATATATTAGGGTTGCTAAGATTTTTGTTAAAGTTTGATACAATATACAATTTGATAGATGAATTGTGAATGTACATTTGCCATCAGGCTTTTTTTAAATTCACAATTCTTGGTGCTATCACTAGTTTGCTGTATTTTTCTCTTTGTTATTTCAGTTTGTACTAAATTTATTTTCTATTTACAAACTTTCGGAGTTTTGATAGTTCTACACATCACATTATATTAAGTTTAAAAATATTACAGATTAATATTGTAACATATTAAATTTACTGTATCCATTATCGCGAGGAGTATTTAAAATGTCGTTTGAAATGTCAAAATTTTTTAGATATAATGAATTCATATAAGAAGTTTAAGAGTAGATAATTGTCATGTAATAGTAAATACTAATTAGTTGCCTTCATAATTACTATGAAGGATACCATTGGGACAAGAATACTAAATGATGGATCTGATTCTATTTTATTATAAAAATTGATTATATATCCTTATATAAGGATTTATATAATACATTTCGTACGTTTGATAAACATCTCGGAGAAACACACATTATTTTGTAATATTGTTAAACGATTAACGTAATGTATTTATGAATTAGAATAAGTTTTTTGTCACAATTTCTTGTTGTGACGAATAGGTGGCACAATACAATAATACTCAATTAATAGACTGAAATATTACTTCCATTTATGATACAATAATAACATAGACTTTTATATACATTATAGACTCTAATTGTAAGACTATTTCATGCATCATTAAATTTAATAATGTATTATTTAAAACTTCTACAATAATTATTGGAATAATTTAAATTAAATACTTAAATTATTATGTACGTATCATGTGCCATTATTGATATTTAAAATTGAATGTACTTTTATTGGAAGTTGTCAGTATTATTTTGGTTATACTCGGTTTCAAATTGATTCATTAACTTTTTGCATTTATAAATCATAATTTGAACTGATTTATTTTATGTTAGTATTAAGTGGCTCTGACCTATAGCTCTGAAGCGTAAGTTAAAATCGTAAATAGATTTAAGTTTTTACAAATGTGTAGTTTTTCTACTTTTGCATGTTACTAGAATTATTTAAATAACGTATACACCTTGTATAGTGAAATATACATATGAAATGTTGATTTTTGATTAATTTGAAAACACCCCATTGCCCACTTCAGTGAGTATCGGAATATGTCTTGGTGTCAACATCTCCAGTGATGTTCAATTTCGCAGTCATCTCCTGGATGACTGCTATGAAGGCTAAATTAGCATCCAAGAAGCTAGAAGTGCCGTATAGGGCGAAGCGAACTTCACTTCTGGCCATTGCTTACAACTACTTATATAAACCGCAAATTCGGCCTCATATGGAGTATTGACGTTGCGTAAAGATGTTGCTTCGCTCAGCATGTTGTATCGCATATATCTCGGGGAATGTTCGGATCAATACCTGCTGCTGATTTTCACCATCGAACATTAACGCAGAATAGAAAGTTTCATCGCTTTCACCTCGATGTTTGTACTTCCACAACTGAGCGTTTTTTAAGGCACTTTGTGCCGCGCACCACCTCTCTGTGGAATTAGCTGCCAGGGGTATTGTACCTATAATTATTTATCCCGTAACCGAATGAATTTAGTTAAGAAAACAATAACACCGCCACTCGCCAGATTGGGATGTGAAATGTGGTGCAAGTGTTGGGGGTGTGCATTTGCGGACGACAATTTATCCCAGTTAAGCCTTCCGCTTTGCCACCTTTTTAATAAAAAAAACCTTGACCTTGATATTTCTTTGATTTAGTATTTGAAATCTCTTACGATTAGTGATTTTCTGACAAGAATCAGATAATTTATTACATAATTTTGGTTTTAGTAATGCTTTAGGATTATAATTTGAAGTGTTTGTGGGTCAGAGACACAAACAATTTTTAGATTTTTGTAATCCTTATATTAATTAATGCCTTTTAATTATAGATATTAATTTGGTTTAGAAAAACTGCATTGCAATCATTCTATTTTGTTAGGAACTATGAGATACAAAAAATTATAAACATTTCTTTTTAAATTGCTATTAAAATTTCCGTAACTCCGTAAATGCTCCAATAGATGAAGTAATGTCGCTTACTGCCTACTTATGTACCTACATCAATTACAACGAATAATTTCAGTGTAGTGAATACTATCTAATAATAAATTGATTGTACCTACCTACCTTCATAATATAATTATATATTCTGTCAGTTAATATGGTCCTATGCTATAAATGACAAAATGGCCACGATTTACCTTTGAATAATTAAAACCCTACCGGCTCACGGATCTAGACGCAACCTATAATAATAATACTACATATTTCTTTCTTGTTAGCCTATTATGACAAGTCTTTTATGAGAATTTTAACAAGTTTAAGGAATGCAGAAGACACGATACAATTAGAGAATTAGTCTTAAAGTTATCGTAACAGTTATCTGTTACAGTTTTTGGTTGTTTAAATATTGACGATTTACACGTAATATAATTATTATTTTATGGTATAGCAGACAACGGTGGGCAGGTGGGTCTCCTATATGCTAAGAGAACACCGCAGCCCATGGACATCCGCGCCACAGTCCGCACATTGGTTGTGTTACCAACTTTTGTCACTTAAGCGGCATTTTTAAGGATCTCCGATAACCTCACTCAGTGAAATATAATAGAAGCAC
>DWCF01002825.1:0-22188 GCA_018230265.1 Delias oraia | reverse complement strand
TTTTATTGGAAAATTAATTTGTATATCATACACGAAATTATATAAATTATTTTTACCGGTCATCGGAGAATGGGACGTCCCGCCACGCGATGGAAAGACGATCACGGGCAGCCATTGGATCCAGATCGCTCTATATCGCAATAGGTTGGCGCCTTTAGGGGAGGCTTATGTCCAGCAGTGGACTTTAATAGGCTGATGATGATGATGTGTACCATCTGAAACTCAACTGGATTCTATCATTATATTACAAAACCGAACTCGATTAAACCCAGTCATAGGAAGTACCTAATTACCTTATCGCAGATCTCATTATCCTTCCATATGTAGACTGTTTCACGCTAAGTGATTCAAACCACCAAATAGGGGCTTCCCTTGACATATCAACGTCGTATTGGTATATACCAATTAATCACACATTTATTCAATGTGTTTATCCGGTACATCTAGAATTCAAGTCATTAAAATATATCTTTTGTTTTTTTATAGTACAACAGAGCAGTTTGGTAAAGAACACCGCCGCCCAAGGACAACCGCGCCATTGTCCGCGTATTAGTTGTGTTGCCGGCTTTTTACGTGGCTTAAGCGTCATTTTAAGGGCTTTCACTAACCTCACTCACTCAGGGAAACACAGTACCAGTACCGTTTCAAGTACAACTACCACTTCACGCTGAGTATTCTGTGCTCACGATTCGGACGAGCTAACCCAATTAAGATAAATATATTTTGTTCGGTAACTTGAATTTATTTTTAAAACTCATCATCAAAGTACTTTTCGTTCACCCGAAAAAATTTCTAGTAATAAATTTGTAAAATAAGTAAGTTTACTTGATCTTTGTGCTAATATCGTTTTTATTCTTGCTGATTTGACTTATTTAAGAGACCTTCTTTCTGATACTTAATTCGTACTACATATAGCAGACACTATTGGTTTTTGAATCTCATTCAAAAACCAAAAAAAAAGTTACCATTCAAAATTTAAGAATTTAAAGATAAGACTTAAGATATTAAAAATTATATATTTAAATAGAATGTATGACTTACATTCGAAATATTCACATATGTTCCGTTGAAACAATATTTGTAAACAATACATTCTAATTCAGTGGAACGGAAAAAGAGATATAATACGATGTGATGTCTTAGTAACGTGTCGGATGGAAAGTTTCTGACAATATTTGATGCTCAATGTTTTAATAAATACTTATTACAATATTGATAAAAGAAATATTATAATATTCAGATGTTTAACGACGAAAAAGATAACATACAATGTATTCTTAAGCCTTAATAACAAAAGAAATTTAATTTTCATATGAGCTTATCTTTTATGTGCAAAACGTGAAGGAATGTACCAAAAAAACCGAGAAAACTTCTTAGATAACTGCAATTTATACCTTTTTAATTGCCCTATAAACATAGTATTTAATATATTTAAATATCCTATATAACGGGTTACACACAATTAAATTAATACAAACCATTACAAAAACAAACAAAATTAATGTTTATTCTTACACGTATTATTTTTTAATAATTTTAATAAAACTTTTAACCTAAGTTCATTTTAATTTTTATTGCCATCAAGTTCTAAGATCACTTAATCCAAATCATATGACATTTCTTTCATAGTTATAACGCATGGCACATTCTAATTAGAAATACTTCTATATAAAAACGATAAATATAAAAAAATAATATAATATATAAACAAATATCTTATAACTCATATTTCCGTTTTACTCAGAATTCTATTTATCACAGATAGTAACTCAAGATTATCTATGACTTCTTAATAAAAAGTTTTCTTAAGATTTCAATTCGTTATTTTTAGTCGCACGATTGTACCCTTCCTAAACAATCGTAACATAATAATAGTTATTACATATAATGCATGTTCCAAACTTTCAAAAATATATTTTCAATTTCAACACATCATTTATATAATGATATTCTATAATTATGTAAAATATTGCTCTTTTAATACTCATTTTAATAATATTATATAGTTATTTTATAATTATAGGTATATAAATTAATAAGAGGTAACACTAAGCCGGCAACACAACCAATGCGTGGACTGTGACGCGGTTTTCCACAGGCGGCGCAGCCGTATCTCCTCCTATATGGAAGACTTGCCTGCTCCGTTGTCCGCTATACCATAAAAAAGGAAAACAAGAGGTATATTAGACACACCAACAACTGTCTGTAACTTGGCAAGAATTCTTATTATAAGATTTCGGCTAACTTTTAACCGCATATGAGATCCTGGCACAATATGGAACGCAATGTATGAATGAATGCAAACTCTTGATATATAGCTTTCTTTTCGTTAAATTAAATATCTAAAACATAATTTTATAAATTTTCATAACTTAAAATAAATAGATTTTCATAACTTTTTTTTTTACTAATACCATGCAATATTCTCTAAATCAGGGTTAAATATAATTTCAGTCGCTAACTCAGATGATTACGCCTCCAAAGAACAATAAATGTCATCATGCCCATATTAAAACTTATAAGACTAAACATTTTTAAAAATTAGCAATTATAAATAATATCGATATTGTAAGATTTTAAAATATTATCACTTTGTTGGAAAAGTTCCAAATTATAATGATGTACAATTTTTTAAAATCTTTAAATGAAATTAAACCAACATGGCTATATTTCATTGTACTTATATTATATGTGGCTACACATAGCTTCTTCATATGAAATCTTGCTTCATTCATGACCAATATAGAACAATTAAGGATTATAAATCTACTGATATGATTGTTTAACTCTTGTAAACAACCAAAGAAATGCCTGACATTAACAAAAATCTAATAAAAAGTATAAGATTCACTATGTATCATAAAACGAATTGAAAATATAAATGTATAACATCAAAAAATGTATATTACTTACACTTCCAAGATTGGAACGTATTTCCTTTCTTTGATGCTATAAGTTTTCAACTTGATGGCAAAAGGATCTATAAAATCCTTTGATATACAAATTTGTCTTCAAATTGAGACCGACTTTCGTCAGTTCAATAAACAAAAACATTTAATTTAAATTCGATTTAAATTTCTATAGTAACTTTACATTTTATACTGTTCATTTTTTAAATTGTCTCTTACTAATTTCTTATATAAACACTCGCATGAGGTCTTCCCTATCACATTATTTCTTTCCAGGAAAAAAAACATTGGTCTCCAAAACTATAAAATATAATTAATTTTTGATTAGGTTACATATACAAAAGAAGACTTATAATAAACAGCGAAAAAGCACTGACATCGCGAAACATAAATAGGATATAATAAATTATGTATGTTTTAAGTTTTAATATAAGTTAAGTGTTTAATTAATTAAACAAGTTATACCAATAAATTGTACTTGAAAACATTGATAGTATCTACACATGAAAATTCAGACATGGTTGAAAGCTTTTATCGCGTGTATTAGCGCACTGGTATAAATGAAACTTTTTGAGTAAGAATAATGACAATAACAATAAACTCTATGAGTCATTTTTTCTATGCTCTATTATTATATTATAGTCTATATACTTATTATATATTTATTTTTTACATATTAAGTACCTATAAAAATGATTTAAAACCAAATATACACAATATTGATTTAAAAAAACATACATATTAAGAATAATATTCAAAAACAATCACCGTCGACAAACGTTATCTTTATTTATTTTTAACAAAGAGAAAAGACATTGCTTTGTAACTTTGTTCAGATCTTAACTGTATATTAATATAGACTTTAATCTATAACTTAGCAGACCTAAGCGTTATAGCCATCAAATTACATTCATAAATTCGTATATTCTTAAAGTTGCCATGTAAAATTAGTAAACATATAGTTAAAATTAGTTATCAAAGTTATAACCACCATTTATACTAATTTGTTTTCCCTCAAAACAAATGATTTGTTCCTATTTCTACGTTTACGTGTAATAGTTGTCGGATTCAAGATTGCAAGGAAATACGTATAAGTGAAGTGTTTTTCCTAAATTACAATCCGGTTTCCAACATTACCGGAGACAAAAGTCACTCGAGTTTCGGTGTCTCGGTGTGGGCAAACTTTGAATATTTGATTAGAAAAGGTTGAGTGACGGTGACATGATTTCCGTTTTCCCAGAAACGTGCGAAGTTAATTTAATGTCCAAGTACGAATTTGAAATTGTGTCTTTTAGAATAATTTCACTTGCAGTAATCATGAACCTCATTAATAAACATTATATGTGCTTTAAACAATATTTCTTATATTCTGTCACTCTCTCCCTTATGTGAATTAGTTGTTGCAAAAACGAGACAGAATGCTTTAAGAAACAATCCAAATTTAGCAGTTATTATGAACAAAGGATATAATATAATCTTTACGTTCATTAAAAAACTAAATCAACAACAGGACTAAAGTACAAATATATTTTAAATAAGATAAGTGACATATAGTAAACCTAATCTGCCTTTATCTACATATCAACATCTAATCTAAGATAATATGTTTAAATTTAGATTTCACTCTATAAATGTAAAATCAATTGTGGCGGTCACAAAGGAAGGATCAGAAGAAAATAAGCAAATATGGAGTAACATTTTGTTTTTGTGTTATAGAAAAAAACATTGTAAATCAACATTTTTTATTCTTATTCATTATCAGTCATATAGTTGCGTCTAAATTAATGACAGTCCTGTTTTACATATATTTATTTAAAAATAAAATTTACACAAATACAAAATTAACAAAAAGATGATGATGCTGCTTCATGTCCTATGGTGGCATCAGGTTTACTATCTGTGTCAAAGTGTATTTCAAAAGCTCCAAAAGTCCGCGTGAAGCTGTTGAGGCCTTATGCCGACAGCAGTTAGTCATTTCAAAAAAAAAACATCCCTCTCCCCCAAATTTACATACCTCAATCTATTTGTATGTATTATATGTATTGTGAAAGATTAATTAGCTATTAAATAATATATGACATAAATACAGTTAAAATGTCTCCTTTATGTAATGTTGGACTAATGCTGCCTAATAGTTGCATAACACGGGATCAAAAACCGAACATTAGTGAGAGATTCTATATAGATATTCTATGGCCGTGTGTGCTACCTACAGCTTGATGACTTGTAGATTTTAATTATTCGTCATATAATATCGTGGGGTGCCTCTTCAGTCGTCTTCGCAACAGAATAATCATTAATTACGTTACTAAGAATATCTAATCTATTAGATATTATATTATTAATTTAAAACAATATACCTAACCTTAAAGTAAGCTTTGGTTTATATTAAATTAAAAGCAACACAAAGACTTTCGTAATATGAAATTATTAAATTAGATATTAAAATAAAATATATTAATAATAAAGTAGAAGTTTGGTGACAAAAAGAGTTAGTCATGCTTTCATTCATATGTTAGTGCAAAATTAAATAATAATTACAAAACCTTTGTCCACAATAAATATTGTATCAATAAATATTGTATAGTAACGCGCGGACGTATAGACGCTTGAGGAATCTGTAGTTTTAAGTAATTTTGTATTTTTTAATTAGTGAGTTGAATTAAGGCGAGTCTTTCAGTTAAATATCTACGTATCTATTATTACGATATTTCTTTTAATTTCTATGTAGAAATATAAGAAAAATAATCCTAGAGTTTTTTCGGAGTGTGTAAATGCGATGTATTAGGCAAATCATTTTATTTATATAAAAATAAATCTACTTTGTAAGGAATTCATGACAAATTGTCATGTTAAGTGCGAATTCACCCGCGTCTACAAATATTGAAATAAAGGTACCAGAGAAGTTTTAACACAAATTAGTGAAAACAGCACTCCAATCAAATCTTTGTGTTATCTTTTTTATGAATTTATTACCTATTAACTTTAGTCTCATTTGCCTACGTATTTACAGTTTTGACATACTTACGTACATTTGACAAAGTTTACTAAGTATTTCTGTGATTTTAATTTGTTTATGTAATGCAAATAATTTCATTAAGTATAATCATAATTTATTATTTATTATTCATGATTTAAAAAGATGATTTCGCCGATCAACACAAACTTTACATCACCACACCATTTTGATGTAAGTAAAAATTATTATTAATTATTATTTAATAATAAATATTCACTAACAAAATTCGCGTAAGTCCTTGTAATTAAATAAATTCTCTTAGTAACTCACCTTTTCCGAGTGGAGTTTTGTATAATGTCTAATTTTTAAATAAAAATCGCTTTCCGGTTGAAAGAGAGATTTAATGAATTTTTCACAACAGTCAAGACGTAATGTTTCAGTTACAGCTTCGAAATTTATTCTGGCCAGTGAACATTGTTGAAAATTATTTCAATACAGATTGCCTTTGATCTAGTTTCTTAAAAAAAATCTTAATTACGCTCGCATATTAATATACTATTTTTACCCGATTCAAAAAAAGATATTGTAGTTTTTATGCTTGTTAAAAACAACATTAGTGTTAAGAACCCTATTTAGCTGAGATTTTTAAGGTGATCGATTATTTCTGTTTTATAATTGATCATTTTATGGTATAGCGAAGACAAAGAAGCAGATGGCTTTTTTATATGGTTAGAGAACACCATCACCCATGGACAACCGCGCCACACTCCGCGCATTGGTTGTGTTGCCGGTGTTTTACGGCACTTCAGTGGCATTTTAAGGGCCTCCGATATCTTGTCTCTCAGCGAAACAGTAATAACACCGTTTCAAGTACAACTACCATTTCATGTCGTGTATATATTTCGTGCCGGCTTAATTAGTGCGTCAGCATGGTTTTCTCACGGGTGCGACATTATTAAGACATTCGCCCGGCCACTGACACGCCCTTCCAGAGACCGAATAAATTATAATTGTCCGGACCGGGATTCGAACCCGATACGTCTCGCTTCATGGTAGACTTATTCCACCCCTTAGCTTCGAGGCTTACAAAAATATTAGATATTGTTAGATTACGTTTCTGTTTATAGTTAGATAATATTCGTTTCATATATGCATCTTGTTAAAAAACCTAACTATGGAATAAGATAAGATTATTAATGGCGATAATGTAATAGGAAATATTTCCATCATATCTCCCATAATATTGTCTTCTCCTTTTCGTAAAAATATTTAAGTTAGTCTATATGAAGATGAGTGCATCTATTGAAATTTACCAATTCGATTGCTTTTAAGTGTCTTTCAGGTATTGCTACTGCAGTGTCCGCGGCACCATTCATTATTATGGTTTCTTTCTTAATACTGTATAACCACCTAATCAGCATTTTTCAATATTTTGAATATCCTTAAAACAAATACATCATATTGTAATGTTGAATTGCCTTGCACCCTTACCTTGCACACTTACGTCTCGTTACAATAAATGAAATCGATTTCATTAGTAATGGAGTAACAATAAAACAATTATTTTCTAAATTTATTACTTTTTTATTTGATCAAATGCATTTGGTATCATTTATTTAAATAAGTAGTTTAAGTAGTTATAGTTCCGTAAAGATAACTTCGTCCGACATTGAAACCAAAAACCAAACATTTGTAACAACCTACCTTTGTACTTTTAAAGCAACCGAGATCTGATAACCGATCCCTCAGGTTCTAACACAATAAATATACAAAACACTTGATTATGACTAGTTTAAATTATAAACTAAACCATAATTTTATAATACATTTAGTATATATACAAATAATTAGTACGTAATTTAGGTATATCAAAATTATAGAAAAAATGTTGCCATTTTATAAATTAAATCAATTAATTACTATGGGATTTTTTATGACATTCAACAAAAAATTCCAATAAAAAATTACGTCACATCTTATCCTTAGTTGTAAAAATAGATTAGAATTTTTATGAATATATATAAAGGCTAGTGCGAATAGCGTTTAAATTAAGTAAAATACCTAAGTTTTGTAATAGTATAATAATATTAATATTTATACATCTTACAAAAACTATTTATGCGTTACGGCATAACTGCAGCAGATATCAAGTAGTAGATGTATATTAGGCTGCTAAGAAAATTTGCAAAAATAATACAGAAACCAATTTAAGTATGAATTAAAAATATAATTTAAACATATAATTATATTAAGAAGTAAACTAAATGAAATATCACTTCACCCTAAAACCTTTATATTAAATATATTATTCTACTGGAATATCATATGAATGTAATAAATAGAAATACGTCATGAGTATGAAACGTGATGTTGCAAAAGGAGTGAAGCGTAGAAGTCAGACATAGTTGTGCGTGCGTGGCGCAGGAGTGGCCAGACCGCACAGACGCAGCTGCAAGAAGTCAGCCAAGTTGTTCAGGGGGCCGCGGCTGAATGGCGAACGACCGCCCAGCTCCTGGAAGTGCGCGTATCGGCCGCGGTTCAACTGCTCGTTCGTAGTCATACCAAGACAAACTACCAAGTACAGCTGGCAACCGCTCAGCACCGACACCCAAAACAGGTGGAAGAGCGCGTTGAGTAACACCCACGCCAGCCACGCGTCGCACTGCGCCCAGGCGAGCAGCGAGTCTCCGCAGACGGTGCGGTAATACTGTACGCTGCCCCACACCATCCAGCTACACATGGCCAGCAGGCAGAGCAAAAAGCCGACGAAATGCCGGTGATTGCCAATACCGATACAGTTGCCTACCCACGGGCAGTGGTGGTCGAAGCGCGCCACGCACCGATTGCAAACGGAGCAGTGCTTCGAGCGCAGCGGCCGCCGCACCAGACACGCCGAGCAGAAGCGGGCCGCCTCGAATGCGCAGCTACCGCCGCTTTCAGATAATTCTACAATTGTGCGCAGCTTGTCAGCGCGTGAAGCCGATATCACACCGGGGTCGGAGCGCCAAGACCGAAGGAACGTATACCATAATAACACCGAACTCGCCAGGAAACCAAGCGTTGCTAACATGCTAACATTCGGCGCGATTACCACCAACCATGTCACGTAAAACCACATCTGTAATCAATATAACTCAATTATTGGCAGTCATCGCCTTTACTCTATCATATACGAAAGTATGGCCTACCTTTGTGGCTATATACACGCTCAGCGGAAAAATGTTTTTCAATTCATCATCAAACAAGAAGTTGGTGGTGAAATGCAATAACGCATAGAAACAAACTAGAATCAACACCTTGACGAGTTGTGGTGTGTCCATTTCCACCACCATACCAGTCATATAAAATGCCAGGAAGGGAATAATAACTACACACCACCATCTAAATTTCTGGAATATGAAATAGTATATGTCAATCAATTTTCCCTCAGTTATTTTGTATGAACAAATTTTATATAAACCTAGAAAATACTTACTCTGTCATATGTTATCCTATGTAAAAAATTACTTTTTGAGGTAGATCTTTCCTTAACTTTTTCAGAAACCTTGCTTCCAATCCACACAGCGTTAGGATTATTCTGTAACATTCCCAGTGGAGTTGCACCACGATGATTTGGTATGTCCAAGCTAGCTTTGCCCTGTTGTATAAAAAAAGTGTAAATTACTTAAAGTAATTATAAAAATTAAAATAACAGTAAAATAAACTTACATAAAGTATTAGAGTGCATATAGCAGTAGTATTCCTTGCTAGAATAGCCCAATGCAGTGCTGTGTTGCCATGGGAGTTGTCCTGTGGATTTGGTGATGCCCCAAGAGAGAGTAATAGACGGCAAGGGTCTACTGAGATGACCTTCCAGGCAGCCCACATGAGTGGAGTCATACCACCTGCATCAGGTGAATCAGGAGATACACCCCTCGCCACTAAATAAGCTACAACAGCAGTATGACCATACTGAGCTGCCAAGTGTAGACTGCCACAACCCTCAGCGTCACGCAGAATGGGATCAGCACCTGCGCGCACCAGTTGCACTGTTGCTTCCAGGTGACCTTGTCTGGTAGCCCATTGCAAAGGTGTGGATTGTAACTCTCCACCTATTGCATCAACCTTCGCTCCTTTCGATAAGAGATATTCTATTATCTCCCTCCTGAAATAATAATTAGAATTTTTTAAAGTAAATATTTAAATAAAGGTAAGACTCTCTGACATTGCATTTTTAATATAATATAGAGACCATATAAGGTGTGCATGTTTCTCTCAACCAAGTTAAAATATATTAGAACAGATTCATTTAAAAATAGAATAATAATTAACTCTTAATAGATACCTATTGTTAATAGCAGCCCAATGAAGGAGTGTAACAGTCTCATAGTCAGGCTGATTCACATCCCAGCCAGCTTCGATTAATTCCTTGACACGGTTAAATGCGCCGTATTGAGTTGCTTTAACGATATCGAAACCGCTATAGTCCTGTTCAAGAGGTGCCGGCGGAGGATCACGCATCGTAGTCCCATCGCCATCACGTTGAGGGGCTCCGCACTGCCCGCTTGCAGCCGCACCACAAGCACTATCATACATGATACCTTAACACACAAGCAACCTAAAGTATCATTTATTCATTATGTCATATTTAATACATCTAATCTAACACAATGTCTAGTCTTATTAAAAAGATTCATATCCATGCCAATAAAAACTTTCCTTGAAAACTACTAATGATAAGGTTTAATTATACATAAATAAAATATTTTTTAATAATTTAATAAGTAACAATAACAATAATAAGATTTAATCACGTTTTTATTAGTTAAATAGTATCGCTGTCTAGAATCTAGATACTAAAATTAACAAAGTTTCTTCTGGGCATTGCCACTCTTGATATTGATATTTGACAGTTTACAACACTATTGTCATTTATAACTAGTACAATTTACTGCTGCATGAGTTGTGGTCACAGGCCCCGATGCCGAGGGGTCCATGCCGTGAGCTTATTTGGTGTTGCAATAGTGGGGTGTAGCTGGGCGCTGCTCGTCATCATAGCCCACCGGATTAAACTCTCGAATAAAGAAAGGCCCAGCGGAGTGAAAAGTGGATGAAGCTGCAGCTCTTGCTCTCGGGAACTGAGTACAATGTACACTGTACAGAGCTAGTAATGATATGATGGTAAATGTTTAATCTATATTTAATTTTAGATAACTTCAATTGTTTAGAAAATAACAAGAAACAACTGAAGG
Organism: Delias oraia; assembly: GCA_018230265.1. Lineage (NCBI taxonomy): Eukaryota > Metazoa > Arthropoda > Insecta > Lepidoptera > Pieridae > Delias > Delias oraia. The sequence continues at coordinate 11,089 of DWCF01002825.1, read as the reverse complement.
AATTGAGGCTCTTTTTCTCCAGGGGGCATTCTTCTTTCTCGGTGTTTGAGATATTATTTTTTGGCGTTCTACAGGCAAAATCGATTTTCATGGAAAGGATCCAAGCTGCTTCGCCATTTGGCACAGCCTATTGTTGTCATGATGGCCTGGTATATCTATCTGTCACGGGTATCCGACAATAAGCATCACTGGAGCGATATTTTTGGCGGATTCTTTATTGGCTTCTACTATGCCATTATCGTATGTCTCTTCATGTACACGCCAGACGAGCTGGAATCACGCTACTTCGACCTAATAGAGACTTCGCCATGCAACCCACGGCGCACGTTCTGTGATCAATAATTCCTAAATAACAACACCTTCGAATATTTTGAAAAACAAATAGTTTCAGTTTTTATGGGATTGGAATGTAGAATTAACTTTTGATGTTTGAAACGCCATGCTATCAACGGGTTATAGAAAGCTTCTTTTAATTTTGGCTTCTGTGACTAGCCGTTATAACTTTGGCAATGGTTCACATAAATAACAAATAAAATATTTTTCAACCGTGGGAGTCATGCTGAAGCATATGCTGACATACTAATTGGACCGGCTCGTCTGGAGTGATACCACGGGCTCACAGAATTTTCAGCATCAAAACGGTACTTGTACTTTATTTTACAGAGTGAATGAAGATATCGGAGGCTATAAAATTTACTGCTTACGCGGCGTAAAAAGCCGAGAACCCAACCAATTCGTGGACTTTGGAACGTTTGTTCATGGGCATCGGTGTTTTCTTACTATATAGGAGACCCACCTGCTTCGTTATCTGCTATAGCATAAAAAATTAATTATATCACGTGAAATTATCAACATTTTTTTTTAAAAAAAGAAATATAAAATTTTGATCTTTTTTGTGTACAAATTATAACCTATAGACAGTACAGTAGATAACAGAATATAGATACTTAGTATCGAAAAATGATCATAGATTTATGGCAGTTCATTGACTTGAATTTTACTTCGTTGATCGTTCACTTTCAGACAGACTTCAAACCATTCAAGTCTCAAACTTCAAAGTTGTTTCGAAGTGTTCGCTTGTCGCGTTTTAGTGCGTTACAGTGCGTGTGCTTTCTACTATTCAGCTTCACCACCTCGTAAGTTGTATAAATTTATATATTGATGAATAATATGAGGTTTGATACTTTATGAAATTTAGTTATATGTATATGATTCATTTATTAATTCAAAAAGCGACGAAGATCGCTCAAGATCATTCGATCGGTTCGTGTCGATGCGTCACCTTTGTGAGCCATTTTAAATGTTCTCCTTACCCTGCAAATGTTTTATACTTGATGTCTATCAACAATCTTTACATGTGTTAAATAACACTATTACAATGTCTTTAAAATATTACTATCTTAAACCTGGCCAATTATTACAACCAAAACTGCATAAAATTGAAGTAGGAGGTGCTTAGTGAAATCACTTCTTATTTAAAACCTTCAAGTGTTAAACTATTAAAAATTCGTCGTCAGTTTTAATTGAAAATAGGTTACCTGTTGTATATGTCTTGGTAAATAGATAAATCTTCAAAGGTTGAAATAATTTAATGCAGTCAAGGATATATATAACAAATTGTCACTTATTAAATGTTCTGTTACATTGTTATTCTAGATTAATTTTTAAAACATAATTTACTTGTCTAAAGAAATTAAGAGATAAATTTTGGGTAAAATTTATCAATAATTTTTTTTTTAGATTGACATGTAATGCTTATTTAAATAACTTGGAGTACCTTAAATTATCTTTATACTAAAAATCTTAATATACATTAAGATGCCAAATAATTACATATATATATATATTTATATCTTATAATAACAGCCAGATTGCTTCATAGATATAAGAATATTATATGTGACAATAATTAAGAAAATATTGTTCTTTTATGATTCCTATTTCACAGAATTAAGTTTGGAAATAGCTGTATTTGTCTACTGCTGGTCTCCCCTACCCACATTAAGATTTTCAATTTCCAATTAAGCCTACTTTAACACAAGTTCAGTTTAGGACAAAAGCAATGCATTTTATTCACCTATAAATATTTTGTCAAGGTTCTGAAATTTGATAATCTTGAGATTTTTCTTTTCTTGCAAATCATTTCTTTTGTATTGACAAGCCATTTTGATGAACTTTCCACCTTTTAATGTGTGACTTCATTACAATTCTTCACGTAACTTATTATGATTTGTTTATATCCTTTATAGTTCTTCCGTATATATATGACATATTATGCAGGTTTTTATTGTGTTAATTTGTAATTCACACTTTTTGCCCCTAGAGTACAGATTTATAACAAGTGGCATATTGTTTTCGAATATTTAATACACATAAAAAATGCTGATTCATATCAATTTCATGTCATATTAGAAAAGAATGGGTATTTATATTTTTATCCAAATTAAATCCAAAAAACACTAAACTGATGCACTAGAAAACAAGAAACAAAAAAAGGTTCATGTGTAATTTTAAAATAAGAAATTTATAGCTATCAATAAAACAATATCTGAGTTGTGAAGAAAGCTCTGTTATTTTATTTATTTTTCATAACATGTATTTGGTACATGTATTCGATTAGAAAGTCAATTTTACCATAAATATATCTTTAAAGATTATAACAGGTGTATTGCAAATAAATAAAACACACTACATGTCTATCACACTACACATACATTAGTAAATTCAAGAATCTTATAAAAATACTTTAATTAAGAAACTTTATTACAGCATTAACCAGTATGTACATAGAAGACAAAGATGCATGGAAACGTCTGCACAAGCACCAACTTAAAGTTAAAAAATTAAAACTTTGAAAGTTCCTTTTAAACTAGCCAATAGCTTATCAATAAACAAACTTATAAGTTTGGCTATAAAAAAAAACCCTTTGAGTTTCTTATTGGTTCTTCTCATACAGGTATATCTTCCGAACCTATGGTAACCTTGCTAATAATTGTACCTAAATGAATTTGCAAAAGTGCCCCTTATGGGGCCTATTTGAATAAATTGTTATTTGAATATATTATTTATATTAATTGCATGCAAAAATATAATAAGATTGTGTCTGTCATCCAGTGATATCAAAACTGTCTTAACCAATAATTTAAATCTGTTGCATCAGTACATAGTGCAGTATGTTGTATGTTGCTAGTTTGCAGAAGTCCAGCTGTACTCTGTACATCTTTTAGGGCCTAGTTAATGTCCATCCATGGCCATCTCCATGCATCACCAAGTTTCCGTATGCCGGAACAAGTGTGTGTGTCAATTTAGTGAGGGCGAGGAGTGAACAACGTACGCAGCTCTTGACCTTGGCGAGGTGAGGCGCGATCGGCCGACGACCTCGGACGTTCAGTCGCTCACTCTTGTTTCCATATCTATAACACGGTACACGTAAAAATAGAATAGCATAATATTTTATGCACTAGAGTCTAGACCATCCCTCTGCATAGGCCATTCCTCTAACTGAAACTCAGATATTAATTTTTCTTTATTTAATAAAATATTAGGCATATCTATTATTATATCTATCATATCTATATATTAATAGGCATTTCTGTTAAGTATTGTTGCAAATGTAATACGATACTCGTTGCATTCTTACAGTTAATTTTTAATTTGATTTATTTTCAACTAATAGGATTTTCATATGTATTGATAAAAAATGATCGCCGTTTAGGAGATTAGTAATTATTCATGCATAATAAAATTTATTACCATATAAGGTACCTATCTGTTATTCAAATGAGCAAGAAACTATTTTTTATTTTCATTTTTTCAAATTAAAATGTATTACAATTAGTCTTTAGGTTTATACAATAATACAATGGCTATCAGGTTTTGGTGCGGGTGCAGGAATTTGATTCCAGACATCTTTGTCTTGAATGTAATCAGATACGCAATTATAGTATGTCTTACTAATTGAAACTTGTTTAAGTTAATATTTAAAGGCAGCTTGAATAGAGAAAGTGCATATTATGTTTAACAGCCATTTTTACTTGTTTTTTTAAAATTTATACATTTTAATTTTCTAATAAATTTTTAGTAATGTTGGTTGAAAGAATATTTTTTTAATTTAAATAAATTGAAGTTTATAGCCTAAGAGACAGGTGAAGACAACAACCAAGCTATTAGGCAAGAGATTTCCTTGATGTGCTCTTAAACCTCGATAGGAATTGTTTTGTTTTTAATGCTTGGGTGTTAAGGTAGGATTAATTGATAGAAAAATGTGATGTTACAGCGTTGGGAGGGGCGCGGCACGGCAGAGCGGCGGCAGGCGAGCGGCAGTACCGGCCGCAAGACGGAGAGCGCGCGGCAGACGGGGCCCGTGCTGCGCGCCGTGGGGCGGCCCGCGGCCGGCCCGCGGCGGCGCTGGGTCCCTCCCTCATCGCTGCGGCACCACGAGGTGCCCGACGGCGACGCCAAGCACGATGTTATCTTTCGTAAGGTGGGCTTTTTCTTTTTCATCCCAGAGGCTCCAATTTCGAACACTATTAACACCTCTTCTGTTGCAGGTGCGCGGCATTCTAAACAAACTGACGCCGGAAAAGTTCCAAAAGCTGAGCGATGATCTGCTCGGTCTGGAATTGGACTCTGACAAAGTTCTAAAGGGTGTGATTCTGCTCATCTTCGAAAAAGCACTCGACGAACCTAAGTACTCTTCTATGTATGCGCAGCTGTGCAAGCGGCTAAGTGAGGAAGCTCCAAACTTCGAGCCAGTCGGCCAACCCTGTACCTTCAAGCTGCTGCTGCTTAACAAGTGCCGCACGGAGTTTGAGAACCGCGCGCAGGCCTTTGCTGCATACGAAGACCGCCTGCTTGGGCCCGACGATGAGGAAAAGCGGCACCTGGCTAAATGCAAAATGCTCGGCAACATTAAGTTCATTGGAGAGCTGGGCAAGCTGGAAATTCTCGCCGAATCAATCCTGCACCGATGCATTCAGAAGCTGCTGGCTCGTCGGGCCGCCGCGGACCACCACGAGGATCTGGAATGTCTCGCGCAGCTCGTGCGCACCTGCGGCCGCGTGCTCGACTCGGAGCGCGGCCGCGGCCTTATGGACCAATACTTCACGCGCATCGGTTCGCTCTCCGCTTCCCCCGACCTCGCGCCGCGTATCCGCTTCATGCTGCGCGACGTGCTTGAGCTGCGCCGCAGCGGCTGGACGCCGCGCTGCGCCGCCGCGGCTGAAGGCCCGGTGCCTATCCAGCAATTGCGCGGGGACGACGAGCCTATGCCTCGGCGCGAGCGCGACTCACTGTTCCGCGGCGGTCTGCGGGGCCGCCCTCTAGACGATGTTCTGGCTGGCCTCTCGTTGCAACCGCCTGCGGCACTAGGGCCGTCACCGGACACGCTTTTCGGTGGCTTTGGTCGCGGTGCTTTCCGCCAACGCTCAGCGCCCGGCTATTTTCCTCGTTCGCAACAACAGCACCGCGCTCCGAAGGAGGGCGCGGCGAGCGGCAAAGAACGGGGGCGCGCGCGCGTTCCAGCGCCACCCGGCGGCCTTGAAAATGTGCAGATGCGGCCGGCAGCCAATTCGCTCATGTTTACAGCCTCCACGCGTCTCAACAAACCACAGACGCAGCCCTTGACGTTGACACCACCGCAACAGAGTAAGTGTCGATTTTATAATAACATTAATTATATTATTTTATTACAATAGTAAATGTTTAAACAAACTGTTGGACTACAAGAGAAGCAAGAGACAAAAAATATTAGTTCTCCAATTTGTTATTACGACGACCGACGTTAGTGAGTCAACTAAGAAATTAGTTATATATCTTAGGTTCATCAGTATCATCCATGTAACAGGCTCGATGAGAATTATTAGAAATTTACAAAATAGTTAAGTATCTGTTTTTTTAAATAGTTAGTATTTAAAACCAGTTATGTGTTAGCTTAAATGAATGTCTAAAAGAAATACAATAAATCAAAAAAATATAATCTTATATACTTGATTTACATTGAATTGTATTTGTCATCAAATTTTAAAAGAATATTTGTAGTTACTGTTTAAAAAATGGTAACATAACCATATTGTTTTTAACACCTGTGAGTACACATACAGCCTGTTTTGATCAATTATGTACTCCAGGCGTGGTGTCGGCGTCGTATGCGAGCGCAGCGCCACTACTCAAGGAGCCGCCCATCACTATCAAGCCCTCGCCAGATAAAAAGGACAAGCCTAAAAAGGACAAGGTATTGGATATTTCCTTAATCTTTTTGTTATCCACATCATCATCATTTCAGCCGTAAAACGTCCACTGCGGGCTTAGGCCTCTCCTTTGGGTTTCCATGCCTACCTGTCGGAGACGACCTGCATCCAGCATCTGGCATTATTCCACATAGTCAAAATCAATCTTCCACCGGTTCTAACCTAAACCCACTGAGAGAGAGAGATAGTATTTTTTTTGCTTCCAAGAGATACATAAAATGTAAAAAAAATATGAGTATGCCTGGCAACACCTTACTTCTGAGGCTTCTTTTAAAAAATCATTAACACTGTTGTATACTTTATTTTTTAAATTTATTTACAGAAAGATTTTTTTTTTGGGATTCTATTGTAAACTACTGAGTTTTTTTAACTACTTTACAGAGTATAATTAGTTTTTTACTTTTTCATAATTTATGAATGTCGCTCTTTTTGACAGTCTTTTATATTTTTTCAAACATACATTACGAACATAATAAATTGAATATCGTGATAGGGACCCAATAAAGAGGAGGCGTGTCGGCTGGCCGTGGAGGCGGTGGGAGAGGTAGCCGCACGCGGCGACGACGATGAGCCAGAAGTCTTACAACGCCTGCAAGAGCTCGCCTTGCCTGACAAATTGTTGCGGCGTGCCATTGCTGCCGCGCTCGAACACGCCCTCACTGCCCCCGATGCGGCAGGTCTGGCTCGCGCTGCCTGCCACGTCGTACGCGCAGTGAAGCGCGCTCCTCTCGGTGAAACACTACGCGCGCTTGTAGTGGCTCACGGCGGCGGAGAGCGGGCTGCAGGCCTCCTAGCGGCCGCCGTCATTGCCCGCTTAGTACCGCTGGCGGAAGTAGGCGCATGGTGCGAGGGTGGCCACCATCATCCTCTACTGCTCGACGTGTTGGTCGCACTGCGTGAGGCAGCTGGAACCGACGAGCTGGCGAAGCTGTATGCTGAGAGCAAAATCGACTTATGCGCGTACGCGGGAAGCCCAGGAGGCGGCGGGGTAGAGGCACTCGAGGCGCGAGGACTTAGCGTTCTGGTGCCACAGTTGCGAGTCCAGGCTGCCTTGGCACGACAGTTAGCGGGTGAGCCGGCCCCGGCGGCCCTGTACCGCTGGATAAAGGCTAACGTTGAAGCTGGCGTGCGTGGCACGGGGGCATTCGTGTCTGCCCTGGTCGCTCTGTTAGCCCAGCAAGTGACGGGGTCGGCGGATGCGGCAGGTGGCGATAAGGGAGCCGTAGAACGCGAGAAGGAGCTGCTGGAAGGCTACGCGCCGTTGCTGCGCGCACTTCTAGACCGTCGTCCTGAACTGCAGCTGGCCGCCGTCTATGCTGTTCAGGTTCACGCGCATACGCACCGATACCCCAAGGGTGAGAACCAGAATCATAATCAATAACAATAAATAATATAGGATTGTAAGTTTCTAACAAAGCATTATCCAAAAGGTAAATAAGCTGTATAGTTTATAAATTCATTATATTTGTAATTGGCTGATAAAAAAAAATAGTAAAACGGCAAACTTGGCTGCTGCAATTGAAATAGTTTTACTGTAAATATGAGTCATAATCAGAACTTTGAATTTATCTTGAATAATACTTATGTACATATATAAATACAGCAAACCGAATTGTATAGAGTGATGTTCCTGCAGGAATGCTGCTGCGCTGGTTCATGTACCTGTATAACATGGAAGTGTGTGAGGAAGAGGCCTTTCTGCGCTGGCGCGAGGACGTGACGGACGCCTACCCTGGCAAAGGCGAAGCGCTGTTCCAAGTCAATGCCTGGCTCACCTGGTTGCAGCAACAAGACTCGGATGACGATGAGCCTGATGACTAGCTTCACTTCATTTCATCTATAAATATATTATTAAGCCGAATAGTTTTAACAGCCACCTCGTTAGCCCGAGCCGTGCCGCTCCACTCTTGAATAGGTCAATTGTTTAGGTTATACTATGTAACGAACATTAGTATCTCGAGATAATTTTTTGTAGGCCTTTTACTGGATTTTGATACTTTTACAAATGTATACAATGTATAGTGTTCGTTTGAACGTATGATTGCACTCCCGTCTGCCTGCCCTTTCCCACAATGAGCATGTTTAGTTAAAATTGTATAAAAATATCTATTATGACTTAAATCAATTTTTAAATAGATATAATCACCATTTACTTTGAATACTAAATGGATGTAGTGAGTTATCTGTAATGCTTCAAATTAATTGTTTACTGATGAAAATTATTATTAGATAAAGGACTGATTGTTTTCTGGCAATTAGAATAGATGTATGTCCAAGGAATGAACTCTTAAGTTGTGAGGTGACATCAGGTTAAGTAATAATAAATAATCAATATAATATAGTAAATATGTATTCAGGATGAGAATAAAACTTCAGTGTAATTTAGTACTTTTATTTTCTATTCATTCTTTATTTACACATTAACCTTTCACTAGCAATAGATTACATAGATCTGCATATTTTCAGAAGTATCATTTTATAATCCACTTTGTTCGATTATAATTGGTGCTGAAAATTAAATATAATATTAAACTAACAAAATTATTCTTGATTTTTCCAAAAAGAATTATAAAAATCAGCTAAATTATCTGATGAATGAAATAATAGGTTTCATCTCATTTGCATAGTTTTAGGTTAGCTCGAAAAACGAATCACCTATTTACCTTTTAAAGAGGATCAGTTAACTGAATACCAAATATTCGTTTAATTTTATGGGAATATTATATAATTTTATGTGATAGGAATTGATTCTCACCTATGCGAATAGCTGCACAAAGTATACAAAAAGTTATAACACTATTGACTGTATTTTCTCTAGCTTGACGTTTTTCCTCCATAGGATCTACGCCAATGGGCAATCGAAACATTTTCAATTTATTTTAAATAAGGGTCTGGTTAATTTACAAAAACTGTTTAAATTTATGCCGTATAATTTACCCAATTAAACAGATTTCAAAAACCACTACGTTCAATGATTTTTAAATTTCTAGGTTATGTTCATAGATTAAATTAGATGAGCATGGATAGAATTGACTTGGCTTGTAAATAACATTATTCTTACACTGAAAAATTGTGATTTTTTTAAAATTATTAATTGTGCTCTAGCTACAAGGCTTTTAGGAATGCAAAATTGTGCTAGGTAGCCGTGTGAATTCAGAGAAAATTTAAAATCAAAACCAAATAATATTTTTAAATCATCAGTGGTTTCACTCAAACTATTAGATTAAAACATATCTATGATCGTTGATGTTTCAAATGTTGTACAACCTTTATCTGAATCTTGTTTGACATGTGTCAAACAAATATACGTTGCAGGATAGAAATTTGATTGATAAAAAAAATGTTTCTATTTTTAGTTTTAACCATATTACATTGTTATTTTTTTTACATTGAGCATTTGAAATTTGTGTACTCAGTAAATATTTGACAAAGTTCGTCAAATATTTTTTAATATCAACCATATTACTATCTATAAAATTGATAAGACTTAAAAAACTTTCATACAGATATATTTGTAGCATTCATTTGTTTCTAGTTAATTATTATTAACAATTTTAGTTTATTATACAATTTTCTTAAGATGTTTCTCACTCCACGTTACTTTTCATTGTTTAAAAAATGTCACTGCATAGTGCTTCAGCCTTACAAAAACCATTTTAGTCGCTCTGCAAGGCCTCTCCCAAATTATCCGAGAGTCTCAAGCTATACTGGGCCCAACCCAATCGCCTTGCTGTTTCCACAGAGTGCGCACCTTCCCTTTCGCTTAAAGTTCCGTCAAGGCCGAACAAGCTAATAGCCCGGACCTATCGAGGCCTGTGACCACAACTCGAAGTGGTCGGACTGACCAAATTATATAGAAGATATAAACAGACTATAAATTTCCTCTGTTTGTTGCTTCGTTTTCATCAATGTCAAACCCAGACAACCAGTCATTTATGTCATTTGTGCTGACTTATGTCATTAGTATTATAAATATTTTCTTATTTCATTGGTTCTGTGCTCTGACTTCTGTCTCTTGATTATTTGCTATTTTTCTTAAAAAGGGGACCTCTCGATTGACTGTTAGGAACTAGATGAAAAACCTCCGTTTACTAGATTCAAATCGAGCAGACGAAAGATTCGATTCATTAACATGCACTATCCTATTTTTAACTGTAATTTGTGAAGTTTGGATGCAGGAAGAGATCTGAAATACATAATACCATAGATATAGTTGCGCAACATGGCGTTTTCGGCTCAGCTGCTTTTTTGAAAAACTAAACATAGTGATTGTGACACGCTCTAATTGGCAACATTTTAGAAGTAACAGTTATTATATTGTTAGTTGTTTATAACTATGGAACGTATAAAGATTCCGTGTAGCTAATTGTGCTGAGGCAGGGTTTTACTGCTTAGTGCTGCATTATATTGGTTTTGTTCAGTTTACCAGTCGAAAGGCAGTTCGTCAAGCTGGAGCGACTCCCGGAATATTTGCGGGATACCGTTGACTGGTTTATGGGGTGAGTACTTAGACTTCATTAATCTATTGTTGCTTAGGTACAGTAATTAAGATAATAATAAACTAAGGAAAATATCCTTTTTTTCCTATAACTGTGTCTTATCAGATCATTATGTTAAATGATTTTGTGATTTTATAAGGTATTCAAGTCAGATATAATTTATCAGTAATGTAAATTATATTCTACATTTAACTTGTAATGTCTGTTTATCTTTTATATTTTGTATTTCAAATTGTGAATATGTTTGTAAGTTATTCATTATAAGTACAGTGTAAACTCCATGTAACATCCCTCGATTTAACGACAAACTCCCTAAAGCGTCGAAATCAATTGGCTTTAGTT
>DWCF01002824.1:0-22191 GCA_018230265.1 Delias oraia | reverse complement strand
GTTTCCATTAAAAAAAATCAGCGGCAAACTATGCTCAGAATGGTCCGCCGCCCATGGACACCCCTAGACCTTGCAAGTCCATGGGTGGATTTTCGGCCTCTGTAAACAAAGGTTTTTTTAACATATTTGGTCACAAAATGAAAACCTGTAAACATACAAACTATTAATGTTTATGCTTCAAGAAAACCTTTTTTATAGCATTTTAATATTACTTTAAACGTTTTTTAGCACCATTATTTAGCACCAATTCGTTCTTAGATAACTCAGTATAAAAACCAACATGACACGTCGTTCATAGACAGTGCCATATTTACTAAGGCATATCAAATATATTAGGTACTTAGAATATAGACTATAAAATATATAGAATATAGACACTTGTTCAAATAGTTATTTTTAAAATAATTAAAACAGAATTTAAAATAAAGTATTATTAATCGTCTAGACTTATGAAGGTTCTCCAAGTTTCACTGACCTCAATACAAACACGGGTAGCATATTTCATATTTACCTTCTAATAAATCAATCGCATAAATCTTAGTTTATGTCAACTATAATGATGGCGTTGTCAAAGGGCGGCCGCGGTCTCGGGTCCGGCTTTTTGCATAATTACGCGGATGGAATGCCGGCCTTTTAATATGATAACAAAGAAAAATGACCGATTGAATATTAATGTCATAAATTTATTGCTCTCCTTAAAAGTTGAATATCTTATATTTTGTTATTATTATATATTGGTATTTGAGAACTTTGTGGCTGACTGGTCGTGTAAGTTACAGTGAAATAAAGGGTACCGAGTTCGAATCTCGGTCTCAATACAAAATTATAACATAATTATTAACTATTCGGTTTTTAAAAAGGCTTTACAGTAACCGAGCGAGTGTCTGAACACTCTTACCCATAAGAGAGCCATACTGAAGCCTTCACTGATGCCTAAATTTGGCCGGCTCGTCCGAAGTGGCGGCACGGGCTCATAGAACATCACCGTGATACAGTATTTCTACTATGTTTCGCCGAGTAAGTGAGTATATGGATAGCCAGTGAAGTTACACCACTCAAACGGCATACAGCAACATAACTAAAGCGTTGTTGCGTGACGGTTATCCGCAGGAGGTGGTGATCTCTTACCATAGAAGAAACCCATGTGCTCCATTCTACACAGTAAAACATGACTTATAATACATATTCTATATAATATTTCTTAATACATCATATTCTACTACAAAATAGGATAAGCACAACAAAAGTCGTCTCATAAATTTCAAATTGATTAATCAGAGCTAATTTGTTTTGTATTAACATTAGAGACGATCAATTGCGAAAATATGTAGATACGTAAGAGATCATGATTAAAAATAGACGAGAGAACTTCACGCAAACAAAATAAAAATAATTTATCGCATCTGCTATTGCTTTTGCCGATTCAAATTATTTGAACGCGAGATCTTTCAGTTTATCTCGTAAAATAGCGCAAACACGGCCTAAGAGAATACAAATATGTCTATAAGACCGTTCAAATTGATAAACCACATGAATTCGCAGATAGTGGGCCCTCCTCAGTGAGGCCCGACGTTGTATATTATTGTAACACAATCCATAAGAAAACGTACAATAATCGTAGATTTCTCTTGACAATGTTCCTTTGAATAAGCAGAGAGAACAGATACAATGTTAAAGATTTGTTCGCTGAAGGCTAACTAGTGCTCGAGTGTTTGAAAAGTAGGCTCGTACTGCGACTTATAAGAGCAATCGATCCGCGGCAATGTAACAAAGCCCCGTCATACCAATGTAAATTAGCTGTACTGAAATATCATAGCTTTCATCGTTCACTTTAATATCGCAATCAAAAACGTGGGAAACATACTGGTTTGTGAGAGGAATCCATAAATTTAACAATGACTTATAGAACTGGTCTGCAACATAGGCGTTGCATAATTTAATCATATATATCGAGGCAGAATATAAAGTTTCATCTCTATCACCGCGACGTGTGTTGTTCCATAACTGAGCGTTTTAAGGCATTTTGTACCGCGCACTACCACACTGTGTAGTTAGCTGCCGGCAGAGTTATTTTCAAACGAATACGACTTGGGGACTTTCAAAGAAAGAGCGTGCCTATTATTTAAGGGCCAGCAACGCAACCGCGGCTCATTTGCCAACATTTCCGTAAAAAAAATTATATTCTGAACATGTATGAGTATGAACAATCTGAATATGTATGAATATTAAATACGGTTCATAGAAATGTAAGAAAAGTGTACGGTTTTGCTGATACTTCGCGGCCATATAGAGGTGGTAAAAAAGTGTATGAGCATGATGTGGACATAGCGAAGTTGATGCGGCCAGGTGACATTCGCGTCCGGGTATATACATACGGGATGTAAACGGTATGACCAGCTTCCTGTTTTTAATTCCAAGTTTTTGCAGTGCGCGTGAGGTCGAGTGCATAGCGGATACATCGTCATAATTCTATCTTTTAAGTACACACACAGATTTATTTGAACGAACGTTAAATTTATACGAAATCCTAGATAAGGTACACAAGTTATCACTGAATAAATTTAATATTAACTTACTTTAGAACGATTACAAAAGTGTTGATAAATAGAATTATACCTACGCTTTGAAATGGTCAACTTTAAATCATAATATATTTGTGAAGGCAGTAAAAAAATGCAAACCCGACTGAATTTATTGGATTTTCTCAGATTTTGGTGTGTGCGTAAATTTAGACCTACGTTTCATATGATCATTTCTTTTTTATTTTATGTGAATTAAGATAGTTTTCATAATTAAGTATTTAATTGGAAGATCATATAAGCAAGCACATAAAGGCGATAAATGAAATTGTGAAATCTTTAGTTTGGTTTTATTATTATTTATAATGTTTTACTGTATTTTTTAATACATAATTTAACTGCAATAGTTTTTAAATGTTGTTTGTCGAAGTTATTCATTGCGTAAGTTAGACGCCTTTTCTATTTAATTAAATATTAATAACAAAACACTTCATGTAAAGTGTATGCAACTGTTCTTAATACAATTTAAAACAATAACAAAACAGAAATCCATCATTTTTAATAAGACAAAATGACGAACGTATAAATCAGCTTTGTTCCCTTAACGATGCTATCTGCAAAGCAAAAGGGACGAGTGCATATTTTGCATTACACGCGGACAGCTATACGCCCCGATGATATAATATATTCATTATTATGCCTCGAATACGGAATGCATAAAAGGTACATGACTGTATTTTTATGCGACTGCACTTTGCTTTCAAAATTGACATCCAAATCAGATTATACCAATCAATGGCGATTTATGACGCACCCGAGAGCGGAGCTTTGGCTAATCAATGCGGTGTAACGTACAGTATCCTGTGACACTGAATTTCTGCATGTCCCAAGCTCCAACTAATTAATATAAATATTTTGGGTAGACGAAACGAGACGGCGGGCTCCGAAGTTGATAAAAAGTCCGCGAACCTTAAGGGATAACGGACCAACCGAGAATCAAAGATTTATTGAAGTATGTACATATCATTTTTCTTACGTAAAATATAAAATGTTTATTTATAAAATTCTGTTTATCCTATAACACCAGCAATCATATTAAGCCATACATGTGAAATTTGGATTTAAAGCGTCTCATATAGATAATCTTGTTATTCTGACCTAATGAGGTTAGATTTGATGATTATGTCAGTGATTAGCAGTTGCAGAATGTTTCTAAAGTGTTTCCATTTAAAATTTCCCAAACAAATAAGAAAATCAAGGGAAACATAAGTCGTGAAGATTCTTACATCGTAGTTAGCTTTTAGAAACCTATAGATAAATACTACTAACTCAACTATTATACTGTAGGAAGTAAATATATGTTATATATGTAAAGGAATAGTATTTTTTAATTTGAATTTTGTCGTACTTCACGCTGTCGCACTCTATGAACAAAATGTAATGTCATTTTGAATGCAAAGTCATCTTAGAACGTATGTAATTTCGATAAAGGTTAATAAAAATATGTTAAAATAAAAAACTAAATATACTTTGTAAGTTGCGTGAATTGAGATGTATTAGCAATAGACAAATATTGTCGTTTCTTTATTTTCAGGTCAGATTGTTTGCTAGCATAATTTGTATTCACAGAATCGAATTAAAGGTTATTTTCAAATCTGAAAATAAGTTTGAATATATTAGAGTCTATATTTGCACTATGAATACGGCGAAGAAATGACTCGGAAATTTGCCATCGAGTTCAAATATCACCCATGTTGAGTTTTTGTAGCAATTACAAAAACGCGTGGAGCGGTCGCCTTCTTCGTAAACATTCTTTGATTTATACGTCTGCTCCCGGTCTCAGAATGAGAGTAAAATATGAGCGAGCCATCAAATATTCAGCCGTTTTGGGACACAAAGCGAACCTCTCCGCTCATTATAATAATCATAGCATACTTCATTATAATACCATCTTCATATAAATGATATAGATTGATGAAATCGTGATGGGCTCCTTTGCCATAGTTTTCATTAAAAAAGTTAACAAAATAGACCGTTTTGTTTGAAAATTAAAAATTGATAAACGATTACACAAGTACTATTTAGTATTTAGTTTATGAAAATCTTGTTAGCTAAAATGTGATGTGTATTTTCTTACATGTATTTTCATCAGTTTTCACCTTTTTTGGGATTTATAAGAAAATTCCCATATACACCGTTTTGACTGTCATATAAAGGAAACATGTGTCAAACAGCCCAGCCCACCTTAATCGAGTCGGTATTAAGTAAAATTCCTGCATAATCGTTAATTTTCATGTCAAGGCATACATTCCTATATGCCTAAGCAAATTAATAAGAAATATTTAACTAAGCAATATTTAAATGTATAATAAACTGAATTAAAAATGGTTAGAGATGCCGTACAAGGATGTCGACCTTATCATATCGATTTACTTGTAACTTGTACTGCTTAGTACTGAAATAATTTATTATAAGAACATGTTTAGTATGAATCAACAATCAAAACATATATATGTATTAATTCATTGAATAATTTTCACCCGTGACAGAGCCATGCTGAAGCATATGCTGACGCACTAGTAGGGCCGGCTCGTCCGAAGTGATACCACGGGCTCACAGAGAACTCAGCGTGAAACAGTACTTATACTGTGTTTCGGAGAGTGAGTGAGGATATTGTAGGCCCATAAAAGTGCGGCGTAAATAGCCGGCAACACAACCGATGCGTGAAATGTGACGCGGTTGTTCATTGGCGGCGGTGTTCTCTCATCATATAGGAGACTCATCTGCTCCGTTGTCCGCTATAAAATAAAAAAAACAAATCTTTACTCGCGGCTGTATCCTTTAATTAAGCGTGTGAGTATTTATTAATGAAAATAGGGAGACAGATGAGCAGGAGACTTACCTAGCCGAAGCGGTCCTCTGCCCATGGACAACCCCTACCCTTACTGACCCGAGTTTCCGTCCTTTAGAGATAGGTACGCTCTTTTTTTGATTGGAAAAAAATCTTAGTAGGTAGCTGATACCACAGGGTGATGCGCGGCACAAAATGCCTTTAAAACGCTCAGTTATGTACGTAGAAACTCAGCTACCTTAATTTTTTTTAAAGAATAGATTATACGCAGAAGTTGTTCACGTGTTGAAAAAGAGGTGGTGGGTTTAGATGCCAGGAAAATAAAACAATTACTTCTTAAGTTAATTGTAACCCATACCCATAAAGAAAATTATCAATAGACTTAGAATTACACACATCGGAGCGAAATAAGAAGCTATGAATTTTCTCGATCGTTTTCGTCTGAGATTATGTGGCACTAGATGTATGAAGGTTGTAAACACGTCGCTTATGCAATTAAAGAGGGATCGAATGTTATAAAACTTGGATGATGGTGTAATAAAGTACGTCGCAATTACGTGTCTATGTACCGCAGAGAAGTGAATTTGACATCTAACATTTAACAAAGTCCTACAACACGCATAACATAATCTTTAGGTAAATAATTTGTAAAAGTTTTATGTAAATTTACTGAAATTTTTAATAAAATTCA
Source organism: Delias oraia (assembly GCA_018230265.1). NCBI lineage: Eukaryota > Metazoa > Arthropoda > Insecta > Lepidoptera > Pieridae > Delias > Delias oraia. The sequence goes on along the minus strand of DWCF01002824.1, from coordinate 16,130 downwards.
AGCCATCCTTTTCAAGGCTTTTGAAATGTAACAAACACAATTTTTTATTTAAAAACATATTAACTCAGTTTATTATTTAATTATTTTTAAATAATGTCATCAAACATTTACAATCATATATCAAAAGGTGACGTCTTTAGGCGCCATTAATAAGATCATTTGATTATTCAAATCGAAGCCTATTGATACCTACTTGGTTTACATCCGAAATAGATTAATATATTGATATAATATACTGATGGTGACTGATATAAAGATGCAATTGTTTTTCTATTTTACATAAATGGTATTTGCATAGCTAACAGTGTTATTATATCGATTGAATGATTTTCTAATTAGTGGAGCTATAATCTAGGTGGTATATTAACTTTGATTAACAACGTCCAGTGTCATAAAGTCTTTATAACATCTAGGGAAAATGTAGAACAATATAAATTTATAAAAAAATAGTAAGCAAAGTGGTTTTATAAGTCATGAAATGAAAGATATCGGCTTCGAATCCCGGTTCTGACAATTATAAAATTATAATTTATTCAGTCTCTGAAAGGGTTTGATAGTGGCCGAGTGTGTGTCTTATTACTGTCGCACCCGTGTGTGAACCATGCTGAAGCATATGCGGATGCACTAATTGGGCCGGCTCGTCCGAAGTGATACCACGGGCTCACAGAATATTCAGCGTGAAATGGTGGTTGTAATTAAAACGGTGCTTCTTTTGTGTTTCGCTGAGAGAATGAGGATATCTTAAAATGCCGCTTGACTGGCGTAAAAAGCTGGCAACAAAACCAATACGCAAACTGTGGCGTGGTCGTACATGGGCGGCGGTTTTCTCTTACAATATAGGAGACTCGCATACTGCGTTGTCCGCTATACTATAAAAAAGTACAATAGTGTCATTACCCAACTGTAATAACTGATTAACAAGGGAAAACTACTTTGCGTATTCTGAAAATCAAATCAATTAGTGGGAGAAGCCATGCTGAATAATAGAGCCGGCCTTTCCGAAGTGATCACAGACACACAGAATACCATAGTAACACAGTACTTGTACTGTTTTTCACTTGGTGAGTGTGGATTTCTGAGAACTATACAACTAAACCCCGGATTGAGGCGCACCTGTACCTGGGCTGCGGTGATCTCTTACCATAACGAAGACCCGCTCTGCTATCTGCTATATCATAAAAACACTTACCTTAATTCATATAAGTTAATTAATTTTTCTTTAAATTCCCAGTGTTCTTAGAAGTACGTATTTTTAACCGACAAATGAATTTAACTATTCATAATAGAAAGAATTAGTTGACGTTAAATTAATTATACGTTTGAAATACAGTTACGTGACACTTGCAGAATACACATATTTAATATTTCGCAGAAGCCACTCAAAATTATGGTTGTGTCTAAGAATTTGTAAACAACGTGCCTTTTTATATTTTGTCAAGAATAGTTAATGTGAAATATTATTGACAACAAAACACATAGTTGCAATTGTATCAGCTGTACCAAACTTTACGTATGTAAGCTTTCATTTTTTCCAATTCATTTATCATTAACATTTAGATACAACAGTTCTCGGTACCTGCAAAAAGGATCGATGGAGTCGCATTATTATCTTTAATTATAACAGTTCGCCATATATGAATACTTTACTCGATTGTGGCTGCAAAAAAGCTTGGTTCCCTTTAAAGTCACTCGGCGGGTGCAAAAACTTCATTAAACATCAAGTTAGATGATATTATTGAGCAAAGGTGTAGTTTTTTTTAAGAAATGTTTGACAAGACTATGAATTATATTAAAAAAAGACTATATTTCTTACAGAATTCGTAAAACATATTTGACGATGATGGTTAATTGTCATCATTTCAGCCGTAAGACGTCGACTGCTGGACTTAGACCTCCCCTTTGGACCTCCATGCATATCTGTCGGAGGCGATCATCCAGCTTCTTCCGGTGATGATTGCACAAAAATAAATATTGCCAATAGCAAAAACTCATCAAAAGACAAAGACCTCCTCTAAGGACTAAAACATTTGAACAAAGAAGCTACATCAAACAGAATTTAAGTTTACAATGTTAGTAACAAATCAAATTTAATGATGATGTTATTTTTTTATTTATTCCGCGAGAACCTTAAGTTTTCTCTAGATTTTGCTGAAATCATCCATTTTGGACCAGCTGTATATATTTTTCATCTTCCGACCTTTTTCTTCCTTTCCCTTTAGGTCAGTGCTACACTGACAGTGTTACACTTTTTGTCGATCGCTGGTCTTTGAAACTAACCAAATGTGCTCACTTCAAGCTCACTTCAATTCTAGTGCTAGTGCGTCAAATCTTCTATTATTTCTGTGGTATTTTGTAATTTTTTAATATTATTTGTTGTATGTTTCTAATGCTTAGCTTCACGTATTATCTATCTCTATCTTGTATTAGTGTGTCGTAATTTTAATCCTTATATTTTAACTGAAACATGTAGTTTCGCAAATTTTCACTAAAAACTTTAAATATCATTATTTTAAAAGAAATTCTAAATACCTTAATTGATTAAAGTCAAATATTTTATTTATAATAAAATATTTTATTTTATCAATATTTTTTTGAGTTAGAATTTAAAAAATGTATATCTTTGTTTACATCAGCTGCGTATTTTTCCAATTATTAACTAAGAAAACATTGTACATTGTTTTATGTTAAAATTCCATTAAAAGAATTCACTTATACTGTTTCTATTGACGGTTGAAGTTATGAAAAAGACAATACGACCATTTTCGAATAAGTATGTACATTTATTGCCCATACAATGTTGTTATGATAAAAACATGTAAATTGATTACAGATGTACACGGATTATAGCAGACTGCGTTTTTTATTTCGTTTTAATATTAGAAAGATTGGCCGTATATTGTGTCAAACTACCGACAGCACATAATTTGCCAAAATGCGTCGTTTTATTTTAGCCTGAAATTGGAAAATGAAACAAACTTGTATAACATTTCTGCTGAATAATATAGAAAAAAGTTATGTTAATTGTTATAATTATTTTTGATTTGTAATATTAAAACTATTGTACATCAGTTTTATAATAAAGCTGATATGGAAGTTTTAATCAAAATCAGTTATCACATAAATATGTAATTTTTTCTTAAAATGTCTTTCTATTGAGGACATGAAGCAAAATTATACATCAACAGGGAATGCATGCAGCACGTTAGTTTTTTTATTAATCGTTACGTGTTTGTTCATGGTTTGTAAGAAATATATCTATACTAAGATGATATGTATTATAAAGAGGTATAGTTTGTTTAGTTAAAGTTTGTCTTTGACCAATAGAAAGCTACGGTCATTGAAACTTAACTCGAGTTAATAGGCCGAAAAATTAAAAAGGTTCTTTTTATGGTAGTCACATTTGTAAAATCAAGAAAAATAATTAAATAAATATTTTTTTATTTTAATGAACGCTGTCTTAACCGAGAGATGCATAAGTACACGAAAAAAGTTGCCAAGCTTGGTATTTTTTTCTATTCTATAGCGGACAACGGAGCAGGTAGGTCTCTTTTATGGTAAGAGAAAACCGCCGCCCATGAACAACCGCACCATAGTCAGCGCATTTGTTGTGTTGCCGGTTTTTTACGCCGCTAAAGCGGCATATTTAAGGTCCTCCGATATCCTCACTCACTCTGCGAAACATAGTACAATTAGTGCGTCATCATATGCTTCAGCATGGCTCTACCACGTTAAAATGTTTGTAAACAGTCCGCAAAAGTTGTATCTTTCATAGTTTACATGGCAACATCTACCGGCTTACTAGCCGGAAGATGTTTGCTTTGAACAGACTTTAATCAAATAAGGAAAGACGAATTGTGGTCCATTTGAATAGGAACAAATGTCATTTTCTCCCATCAGTCGCAGTGGAAGAGCATAGATTGGCATTGTTAATTAGCAGACGAACAGTATTGATTCTTAAAGCCGAATGTTGAACTGGACCGATGCTCCGACGACCATGTTTAATTGTGCCCATTAGACCAGATGGCTTATTCATTTGTAGAGCAGTCGGTCGTTGTACTCATGTCGTAAACTAGCGATTCGTTCCCGTTCTGATGTTATTGTAGCGTTTTGTCTATGCTCCGCTATTTTATTGAACCATTTTATTGTCTTTGACTAGCTCACTCTACATTTGATCTTTTGATACCGATTTTAGAGGATTGCATCCGCTTCGAGAGCGAATACAAATAAGTACCTTTTCGCTTTCGAGATTAGACTTTTTACTAACTGTTTAGCCAAACGGATATGCCCAAATAATTAAGTCAAATCACGTATTAAAATTAATAATATGGTAGTATAATCTATTACCCTTAATAATGAAGCATGTCACTCCCGTAAAAGTAAGAGGCATATGCGTCTAGGGACAGCTGTAATTTCTTCATCTGCAGAATATAGTCTTGCACTTACTCATATATATTATGTAATTCATACGAGATAAAAATTGTACCAGTTATATAATATAAAGTCGCAAAACATGTATATTACCCACGTTTGCTAAGAATTTCAGGTATTTTTTATATTTTCAGCTGCCTGCAGAGCAGGCTTGCCTGCCTGCCCATACTTAAAAGTTGCAACGCAACCGCGGCTCAGCCAGGGCCCGGTGTGTCCGAGAGGCGAGTGTGAAGTGTAGATCGAGAACCACTTGTCCTAAGTAAGCTTCCTAATCATATTCCCTATTTTCGTACAAAGTAGCGTTGTAGCAATCACCTATAATGAGAATAAATTCTCGTTAATTTCACTCCCAAACTATATGAAATTTAAACAGCTCTGCTAAACCAGTGGCATGATTCTTTCGGCTATTACTTCGCCCTAATCTTGTTGGTGACTGAGCTGTGTGCGATCAATTCAATTTTCCTCACGTGAGCTGTAAAGATAAATAAAGTCGAATGGAGCTATGATACGGTGGGTTGGAGTTATTGGTCCCAATGCGCCACGATCGCTCAATTTCTCTAATTAATTAACGATCTAGCTGATAAGAGTCGCTGACAAGTTTATTTGTGGTGAAATCTTATACATAAATTTCTGTACACGCACCGTTGTATGCACTATTAGCGGATAAATAATTCTATGAGGTAGTCATTAGCGAAGTACGTCTGCCATATATTCTGTCACTGCTATTGTGTAATAATAATCTACTAAAAGTATATAGAACCAAGAAAATAACACGGGTCTCCAAAATTTGGGCATTTCTCATTTTAAATTAATCAAATTAGTTAAGGTGTTGTATACTGAATATAATTATATGTTATATTATGTTTGTGTTATTAAAATATAAACTAATTTACATACTTTTCTTCTTTATCTATATCCAATGAAGATTTTTAAAATCAATTCAAATTTGGCTTCACTGTGACTAAGTTTGAAATATTAAAAATGAGAATAATATTCATAATTTAATAATTCCACTAAAGTAATATTATGAATTTTATGAACTCTGTAGATTCATCTGCCAGCATAAGTACCAAACCAATACGACTTATGGACCTTAAAAAAATTAAAAGCTGGCGCCGCACCCACATCCTAATTGAAATAGCGGTCATAGGAAGCAGATCGTTTATACTATGTGAGCCTCCTGTTATGACTCACCCAGTATAAGCGGTCCTCCGCGCCTAGCCCTTACAGGTGACGGGTGCGTTGCCGAAAACTCCTTACCGTTTGCCTACCGTTTAAAATGTGTTTTTACTGTAACACATTTTAAGTGGACAAATAATTGTTAATAATTAAAGAACGAAAGCATTTAGTGTTGTTAAACTATGCCATTTAAGTATGTATGTAACGAGCCTATGACATATTTACGTCCATGATTGTCTGAATAGAAAAATATTCGAATGAATATTCACTAGGCGTACGTTTTAAATATTCAATGTTCAATAAATCGATTCAACTGATATTCTATACGTATCACTGGGAAAATTTATAAATAACTAAACGTTTTAAAGGTTCATTTTCATGAGTTTTTCTATGGTCTATAGTATACTTAATACAATTTCATGTTGGTTTGTTAAGAAGCTTATATATATATAATATATTTTATTGAGACCGCTAAAATTAATTTCTTTATATCAATAGTAAATAAGAATAAAAGAAAATTTTAAATGAAGCAAGTGCTATCGAACGGTACTTCTACTGTGTTTCGCTGAGTGAGTAAGGATATTGTACGCCCTTAAAAATGCCGCTTAAGCGGCGTAAAAAGTCAGCAACACAACCAATGCGCCGACTGTGTCGCAGTTGTTCATAGGCAGCGACATTATCTTGCCATATAAGACACCCATCTCCTCCGTTGTTCGCTATACTATAAAAACCAGATATTCCTCGTTTTATTGTAGGAATTATATATTTTAAGGAATAATGTCATCGAGGACTTTGCATTAGACAAAAAGGTAACTGTCTCCTTAATCTGCTTCTCATAATCGTAGTCATAAATCGTGTTAGTATGGTACTAAAATTATTACATGGATTCACCTTACATATTAAAATGCACATTGTGCAATTACAAGGCGCCTAACATATCTTGTCTATGCTAATTTATATCTTGCGTTCAAAAGTTTAATTTCCAAGAAATGTTTAAGTTTATTTATAAGGAAATATTAATGTTTTTGAAGCTCTATTCTTAGGAAATTCTTTTGTATTTCTTATTTTTTTGGCTTTAATCACTAGTGGTAACAATTTTGCTATTGTCAGTGTAACTATATTGACATAAATAACGATAGAATATGCTGTATTTATATTAATTTGACTGTGAAGTTAGGATTTTAAATAAAATATTCAGTAGGTTAGGTAATATTTAGGTGTTGATAGATTAGATTTTCTACATTAGGCGTATACGTAGAAGCAAAACTAATATTTCCACAGATCCTGTTTAAAAACTATGATTATTTTACCAATTGGTTATATATTATTTTCTGTGATACATTTCTCCGATGTCGCTTTAAATGTATTTTTCAAAAATTTGTGTCTGTTTAGAAAATTCTTATAATTTCTATTTCTGCATACAAATTAGTTCATAGTTTTAAAATCTAATAATAGCTGCAGAGTTTCGTTGATGTTCTGCTTGAATACATTAACTGTGAAAAGACGATTGAAATTCCGCAATGACAGACAATGAAGCAGGCTCTATCTTATACGATATCTGAATGATAAAGATAGTTCCAGGCTCTATGTATATTTCTATCTTCAAGTGATTTCAAGAACAAGCAACAAAATTGTGCCACGGTTCAGTTCCCACGCTTTTCTGCCTCCCGATAAAAGTCTACGTGACAAAGCGATAGGAGTAGTCATCGCTTCAATAAATCAACAACTAATAAAATATTCTTCATACACGGCGAGCGTCGTGCAATACAGACGCCGCGGCCGGTATCCGATTCCCTGAAGCCGTTTGGAAAGCAGGCTGTGATTTGCAAGGTCACGCGCATAACACGGATGTTCCCGATATTGAAATGTATAGCCGCGCTTTATTCACCTACATATCGACGCATGCAATTTTAAAAGAGCGTACCAAACGGGACACAGACGAAAATAGACATTACCCAGCTGGTGAGAGGCTTGCATTTCACACGGGACAAGTTCTATACAGGTTGCCCAATGCGACAGCAGTATGAGAAACAAATATTCATATTGAATACGAATGAGACGAACGGTACGGCCACTATGTTAAATTCCGTATTGCGAATTATTAAATTATTTATGCCGCACATGGTGTATGCCGGCCGATCGCCGAACCACAATATCGGGAATCCCTGTTCGTTGCTAATGCAATAATTTGGCGTATTTTGCAATTGCGAATTGAATATTTAATAGTTTGTAAATAGTTTATTCTCTCGATGAGGTTTCAGTACGTGATCTGGCGCAGAGTTGTTGTGAAACGCGACATTCGGTGGTCAGCTAACAAGTGGCCGTTTCAATGGGACTTTATGTTTTCATGTGTTTAGATTTATGTGATAAGATTGATCTGGTTGTTAGTGCGGTGATATTTATTACGGCTATCAAATGAGTGATGGATTTTTGATTTGCCACTTGACACCTTTCAACTTTATTGTGTGGTCTATACTGATCCTGTTATATTTTAATTCTAACTGGAGTCTGTTTTGATTTAACCCATAAACCAACTTATAAATGGAAATATTGACAAATAATCGTATCAAAGTTTATCAGATAAGTATAGAGTCTAATATTAACTAGATAAAAAGATTATCAAGATAAAAACACTGTCAAAATCCAGTTTTAAAAATCATTCAAATATATCCCCATTCATTTTATAATTTTTTATTATTTTAACAGAGAATAACTGGACAGAAAATTCGTCTTATAATGAAAATAACCACGCGACATACCACATTTTGGTTATGTTGCCGGTTTATTATCCTCCTTAAGTGGAAATATAAATACGAAGTTTTTATGGTATCCTCACTTACTCAGCGAAACAGTACAAATACTGTTTTACGCTGGTGTTCTTTGAGCCTGTGGGATTAATACTAAGCGCAGCCTCAATTACTGCGTTAGCATATGCTTCATTCATCATGGCTTTCTTCTTAAAACACAATTCCAGCCCCTATCAAGTCCTTCCTAAGATTTCCTTCTAAGCAGACGAGAAATTGATCCCGATACCGTAGCGATAGTGTCACGGCAGCTCAAAAAATCCTACCACAAAACTCTTTAATAATTCAATACGCATAAAATAATAATATTCTCTGTCTTACAATGTAGATTTATGATAGATCAAAATTTATCAATTCCATTTAATGCGTCTATAACAATATCGCGTGCGTCGTATATTAAATATCTTCGCTTTGATGAATAATTAAAAGCTACAATATTGCCTTATATGAACATTCTAGGTAGTTCCGTGATACTATTCGAACATCTGTTTTGTCTTTGACTCATATTTTAATACTTCAAAAATGGAATTTAATAACACTATTTTTTTATGAATTGGCGGGCAATGGAGTGGGCGGCTTAACTCTATGTTAAGTAATCCCCTCCGCCCATGAACAACCACGCTACAATCAGTGCTTTGGTTGCGTTGCCGGGTTTTTTGCGCTGCTTAAATGACATAATTTCAAGGCTTCGGATATCCTCACTTATTTAGCGAAATACAGCACGAAATTTTTTCAGTTCTTTTTAATAGGACTGTAAACAAGATGGTTGGAGAACTTAGGGGAAACCGTCTGTCGCCCATGGACACACCTAGCCTTAACTGTTCCGTGGTAGGTCGAATTATGGTCACCGACCCCATATGATCCATGGCATAAGCTTGTTCAGCCTTAAGGCACTTCATGCGCAATTGTTTGCACCCTGGCTGAGAGTAACAATTTAAGAATCTGATTAAATCATCTTCAATGGTTGATGATGATGAAGTTATGAATGAATGATAATATCTATGTGGGTATTCATTTTTATTTATTAATCTTGAAAAAAATTTCACTTAATTGAGTCTAATAGTATGTTTTTAAAATATATTGTCCAAAATAGGCTGTATGTGAAATTGTATGTGAAATTGTGCCAAATTTTTACAGAAATTATTTATTTTTACATTTGTATTATTATATTTACTTTTGAATGACACTTTGAGGACAAGATTTATTGTTTATTTTTATTTATTGAAATATACATTTTAATATAAATCTATTCCCCGTTGTGCTATCTTCATGTTGCGTGTAAAGTGAATAGCAATTCAAATAGAAATGATTTAATTCAGACCCCGAGTACTTCTGAGGGATGATTTACCTGCGGTTATTATCCACAGAGCATCATAATTCGCTTACAGCTTAGAAAGTCAACGTTCCATGTTATGATATTTTTGGCAGCCTAAGCTATACACACCTACATAACAACAAATATTTTATGCAAATTCGCAAAAGACTGATCTGAATTTACCGTGACGAGGGCGCTACCGTGACAGGGATATAAGAGCATGGCCTATATCTATCTAAAGCAATATTTAAGATGTATTATTGTAAATGCAGCCACGCAATGAAAAGACGATCTCGTGAAGATTGCGGGCAACCGCTGGATCCAGATCGCTCAAGATCGTAATAGGTGGGCGTCCTTCGGGGAGGCCTATGTCCAGCAGTGGACTTGATAGGCTGATGATGATGATTATAAATGCTGGACATCGAAAAGGCATGAATGAAGATTATGCGGGGCCCAAAATACGGTAATATTGTTAACATAGTTGACATAGCACATAGGGATATGGGACAATAAGTCAAATGAATCTTTGTCCTAGATAACAGTTATATGAAAGTTAGTTATTTAGTAGAGTCCAAAATATAGTCAACGCACCTGTGGATCAGCAACGATCCATGGGGGCGTCCATGGGCAGAAGACCGCTTGAACTAAATGAGCCACTTTTTCCTCTGTTTTCATAAAAACAATTTTCGATGTACTGTTAAAAGGGCATTACAAAAATTTCTCTCTCAGTAGTGACTATGTTGTATAATAAAATTTAGTTGCTTATTCGTCTCGACTGTGCGAGCCGACTGGTCCCGTTTGTCATCGACGAGCCGCGTCGCGTGACTCGCTAGTGTTGACTTAATGGAGTGTTCGTGAACAAATTTAAAACACGCCTCGTTATAAGCTACGGGTTTACCCAACGTTTTATAAGTTACGGTTTAACGTCGAACGCCGGCTTCACGCAAAAACATCGCGCCACTGTTTTTCATCAATCAGTGAAGCGATCACGCTTTAGCCTTGAAATTTATATAGTTTGCGTTAATACCTAGACAATAGTTAAGTGGTTATTGTCACCAAGTTTTACCCCCGTAACTAAGGTTTTAGTTGAACAAGAAAAAGGGAAAAAGGATTAAGTTAGTCTCCGAGAAGCTAGGAGTGCTCATATCTAATTCAAAATCATTTCATCATCAAATTCGAAACTTGACGTCTGACTGCCTATTTTGCGTGTGCCCCATATGTCTTTCACCTCTGGGCGGATGTTCTCACATTTTAGCTTCTTCTTCTAGATCGAATTTAGCGTAGAGTCGAATGGTCGACGACTACATTTTTTCCGATCAGCCTGACTTTAACGTTGCAAAGAGATATTGGTTCCCTCAGAATCTTCTATTGCGTTTATCACGGCGAATGTTCTGACGAGCCATTGGGATAAATACCTTCACATGAAATTCATCATCAAACATCGAGACAGAATACAAATTTTCATCTGTATCAGATCGATGTTTGTCGTCGAATAACTGATCTTCTGTTACACACCACCACTCTGTGGAATCATCTGCCTGCGGTAATATTTCCAAATTAATAAGACTTGAGGGATTTTCAAAGAAAGACCGCACCTTTCTGATTTCGCCAATCCATCTTAAGCGGTGTTATTTCTATATTTCATCATCTATTCGTATATAAATTAATTTTAATAAACTGTATTGATTAATTGTCATGCGTTGAAAAAAGCTTCCACCGTACAAATTGATTTACCTACGCAAGTAGCAACGAAATGGTAATAATATATTATGTAAAATAAAAATATATACGGCGGGGTCTACAAATTTAACCCCAAGGCGCTGTTGGGATCGAGGGTTCGTAATTGAAAAATAAAAGACCGTAATAATAGAATTTACATTACGTGCTATTCAATGACACATTTTGTTGTCTCTGTTTTTGTCAGCGGCTAACGATAGGCAGAGAATTCATTATACAGACGTATAATTTTCTAATCTGTAAATTAATAAAAGCACAAATTACATTTTTAAACAATCCATCTCGTATATTTGTTATTCCTATTCTTAAAAGACGATAGCACACCTAGGCCATTTTATACAAATAGAATTTATTATAAGAAAATTCAATAATTAAATTTTCTAGAGCTAATCGACAAGTGTACAAGTTCAATATACAGTTAGTAATAATAAGGATCCCATGTATGCTTTGTCAAATTTAAGACGATCATTTTGGCAGATCACGTGGTAGACATGAGATTGATTAAAACTACACGTAAAATTAAACTTTATCGCGCGATCTGACAAAATTATCATTCTTATTTGGATTAAGTTCATTCAATTATATTTTTTATATAAAAATCTTTTATGAGGAAATAAATAGATGTTTTTTATTATATAACAACAATTTAAATAGTATTATTATCTATAATATGTACAAAGAGTGTACCTACTCCTTAAAAGCCCGGAAACACAAGCGCAACCCTGAAATGTCTAGGCTTGTCCATGGGCGAAGGACTGCTAAACCTAGGTGAGCTCGTTTGTCACCATTTCCATAAAAAAAACAATTTAAATAATATTTTATATTATTGACAATTTAAAAAGTATTATTATTTTTTAAGTTTTATTATTCTTTTAGAAACGTTCATAAAAATGCGTCTGTAATATGAGTACAATTGTTTTATGATAGATTTTATTACCGGGCGGGCTATGTAGGACAGCGCGCACACAGAATATATTTTAATCGGCCCAGCCACTTACGATTTTAGAAACGTAATATTTAATACGTAACTACATAGGCATTTACTTGTATATTGAATTTAAATATTAATACTTTTCTCCCACAGGAAAACACTCCCTCTACCTCTCTCTTACCATATTGGAGACCCACTTGCTGCGTTGCCCGCTATACCATAAAAAATACATCATCGCCGCCCATGGACAACCGGACCATGTGTGCTTTATACGCAGCTTAAGCGGTGTACTTTCAAGGGGCTCTATTATCCTTCTTCACTCAACGAAACATTGTAAAAGTACTATTTAGAGCTGGTATTGAATGCGCCGGTGCTATCACTTCAAAATGCTTTTTTTAACAATGCGACATTGCTATAGAGATTGTTAAAGGACTTAATGGAAGGACCGCCACAAACATTTCGTAAATTAATATTTTTTTACTTTTGAAATAAACAACTTTTTATTTTTTTTTAATTTTATTTATTGCTGTTTCAAATCCAATGTAGGCACACCTTTTTTACAAAATATTTTGACCTGAGTGACTTGTATATTAACAACTACATAGTTAACATTTGACACCAATATTATTATGTGAAAGCCGATCCCAACTTCGGATTAATTACAGTTGTGGTTTGTGGTATTATGTTGTCAGCGCTTTAATTTTTTTTCATATAGGCACCGGATTTCCTTTTATAACAACAAAAAGGCACACCACTGGTGTACTTAATTGGTTTTAAATATCTCTGACCGTTTAATGTGATGTACCAGATTCTTATAACTAATTGTAACTAAATTTATAGGAAAAAACAAATATAATAGAACTGCCCTATTTCTGGAGTGACAACCGCTTTGCTTGTCACTTGAGGAAATAACATAACTTTAAGTAATGTTCACAATTTTTTTCTTATAGTAGTATAGCGGACAATGGAGCAGGTGGGTCTCCTATATGGTACAAGAACACCGCCGCCCATGGACAACCACGCCACAGTCCGCGCATTGATTGTGTTGCCGGCTTTTTACGCCACTCAAGCGGTAGTTTTTAAGGGCCTCCGATATCCTCACTTGCTCAGCAAAACACAGTACAAGTACCGTTTCAAGTTGATCATTCTGTGAGCCCGTGGTATCACTTCGGACGAGCCGGCCCAATTAGTGCGTCCGCATATGCTTCACCATGGCTCTCCCACATGTGTAACAGTATTAAGATACTCGCCTGGCCACTGTCAAGCCAAATTTAAGGTCAATACAAGAAATTACGATATATATGTAAGAAGGATCATATGTGTTTTGCCATTTTTAGACAGAAATTTGGAGATAAAATTAGCTGCAACAAAATAATGTTAATTTTCTTGATTACCGCCGTGCATAGGCATCCGAGGCTTATAATAGTTATACAGGTGCATGGCACAAACTTTATGATTAAACAAATACCTTTTTTGTTTGAGGTTGTCATAAACAACGATTCATAATGATGAACATGATTCATAAATCAACCTGTGGTTGTTTATGAATCAACTCGTGGGAGAGCCATGCTGAAGCATATGCAGTTGCACTAATTGGGTCCTTGCACTAATTCGGCTTGTCCGAAATAAAAAGCTGGCAACACAACGAATGCGCTGACTATGGCGCGGTTATTCATGGGCAGCCATATAGCCATATATATACCATATAGGAGACCCAACTGCTCCGTTGTCCGCTATAGCATAAAATAAATCAAATTACATTTGTATGTGTTCCCAATTCAGAACATACACAAGGAATATGTTCTCAAGTATGTATGCATATTACGGTAAACGGTAGGATTGTTCATATCCGCACACGGCCCGGGTGCGGCGAAGCCAGTTCGCCGTAAGAGAGATGTAAATGTGCGCAGGCGCAGGGGTCGTGCGTGCTTCTACGTTCCGTGTTGAGGTCATAATACATACGTATATTAAAAAGCAGATAGATACTTTCTTTAATTATAAAGTTGCGCCTTGCAAGGTAGAAAACCTTTCTTTGTGATAAAAAGACTGTATTTTAGTGATTATCGCGTATGCGGGTGAAGTCAGGTATAAAAACTAGTAAAACAAAGTGCCAATATGTAGCCATCGGCTAAAAATATAATTTTATCATAATAATGAATAATGTATGAAATATCTTGGCGTGGCGATGGCAAGGTTTAGATTTAGCCCTTTGTATAATCAAACACGCACTCACGTCAAAGTATGGAAAAGAGCCGCTACCGATCATCGAGCATATATAAATCGAGGCTTATCATCTTCAAGAATCACTATGGAGCCGAGCCTTCGCGATGCGAAATAAATGTCCATTTCAATACTCAAATGCGAAGTTGTCTGTGGTCGCTCACCGCTGATCTATAGTCTTTGGACTACTAATGTTTCCCCTGACTTTGACGTCAGCTGGGATTGGTAGTGGATAGATTAGGCCACGGGAAGTTCTTAGGGACGACTTATATACCTAATACTAGTTTAAACTTCCATAAGTTATACTGTTTTCTTGTGTAATTAATATACACAAGTTTTATAATACGCAAGCAAATAATCTTGGATGTAATTCTTGAGTGTTTGTAAAAGGTTATGTGAATAAAAATATTTAACTTTGACATAAATCACGCATAAAGAAAAGATTTAAATAAAACCAAAGTGTTTTGCAATAATTACGATGATATAAAACTGTTTTATCATAATATTATTAATCGCCGATGATTCTCCTAAGAAGTTTATAAAAACAGGCAACATTTGCTTTTATTAATAAAGATCGATTATTTAATAAAGGCATAATGAAGTCATATTCAAACTATTAACTGATAAATAACTGTGTTTCATTATTAATTCAGTTAGTTTTTCTGCGCAATTTTTATAAAAATCATGAAAAAGAGCTTTTTAAACTATTTATAACTTACTAAACAGTATTTAAATAGTCGAATTTATACGTGACATACAAACATATAGAATGGAATCGTTTGTATAATATTAGTTTGGACAAGTCGTTATTATTTGAATGAGATCTATCGTTCGGCAAGGTGTGGAGCGCGATCCAACGAAGATCATTTTGTTCGAGTGGCCCGACCGCTTTTGAACTAACCTGACGTTACAATGGAACCCATTGACGGCAATGATTTAAAATCTGTTAACAGGACGCTTCTCTTTTTAACGATTCGTATACAATTTCCATAAATGGTGCCTACAGATGATCGCGCTTACGCGGCACATTTAATTTAGTGGCTTTGTTCGCGGCTGCGTCTGTGTTTTCAATCTATCTAAGCTTTCTACTATGATGAAATTACATATAAACCCACTATATCAATCTAACAACAATTTGATTTATTTTTTTAGCATTGAAAAAAAATATATAAATACAGTAAATGAAATATTTTATAAAATTTACAATTTTGATTTTGTTTCACATACCTACATCTTATGTTTTAGTTATGGTATAGCTGACAACGGAGCAGGTGGGTCTCCAATAAAAGAGAATACCGCCGCCCGTGGATAACCGTGCCACAGTCCACGCATTGGCTGTCTTGCCGGCTTCTTACGCCACTTAAGCGGCACTTTTAAGGCCCTCCGATATCCTTAATCACTCTGCGAAACAGTACAAATATCGTTTCACGCTGAGTATTTGTCATTCGATGCAGAATTAAATTTTAAACAATATTATATCAAATATACGTCAGTGGCTGTGATAGTTTTTGAGATA